>CAUYLG010065526.1:0-256402 GCA_963573385.1 Cacajao melanocephalus
TGCCACCAAGCCTGGCTAATTTTAAATTTTTTGTTTTTTTAGTAGAGACAGGGTTTCACCGTGTTAGCCAGGCTGGTCTCGATCTCCTGACCTTGTGATCCACCTGCCTCAGCCTTCCAAAGTGCTGGGATTATAGGTGTGAGCCACCGCACCTGGCTCCTTCATGCAATTTCTTATTCTGATACGTACTTACCATTCACCTATGTCAAACAGCTCAGTGATGGCTTATGGTTTCCTTCATATTCAGAGAAAAAGTGTGTCTCTGCAGCTTCCTGTTTCCAGGCAATATGACTTGGTTTCCATGGGCTTCTACCTATAGCTCAGCAATAGGTATTTACAAGTCACTTTAAAGTTCTGTATCACTAGTTGCTGGGATGTTTCAACAGGTTCCTGAACTTTACATTCTAAAACGAGTGGCTTGTCTTTAGTCTACACTAATAGTGTGCATGGGGGAGGAGACAGAGAAAGATATCCCGAGCTTTTTTATAATGTGTCTTATTGAGATGTGGATGGTTAATAAGCTACATAATGATCTGTAGGAACACTGAGAAATTCTCTGTTATAGCCAACAATTCTTCAGAGTCAAAAAATTATCTGAACTCACAAAGGAATAACACCAGAAATTTTTCCAACATGGTTCTACTTTTGGGTCAAACCATTCAGATTTTCACAGTGATGTCAGTGAAGGGATGGCATGACAGGAAAAGATAATGTTTCTAGAACAATGGATGCTTATCTATGTGTAGCCCCGCCCTAAAAGATGGATGTTTTGCAAACTGAACCAGGGAGTCCTATTGTTAAAGTTGAATAATGGCACCCCTTATCCAAATTTCAAAAATATTTTTTAAAGTAAAAAGCATATATCTTTAAAAGCAACCAACACAAACCATGTTTTATCCTCGTTTATATATACTTTTTTAACATTTGGTGCATAGTACCTTTTTGTATCATAAAGTTTACCAAAAAGAGTTAAAGCGTTAATTTCATATATAGTTGATCCTCGAAAAACATGGACTTAAACTATGTGAGTCTACTTACATGTGGATTTTTCTCCCATCTCTGCCACCCTTGAGATGGCAAAACCAATTCCTCCTCCTCAGTCTACTCAACATGAGGATGACAATAGTCATGACCTTTATGATAATGTACTTCCACTCACCAAACAGTAAATATATTTTCTCTTCCTTATGATTTTCTTATAACATTTTCTTTTCTCTAGCTTACTTTATTGTAAAGATACAGCATATAATACATATAGCATACAAAATATGTGTCAAACCACTGTTTATGTTATTTTAAAGTTTCCAGTCAACGGCAGGCTGCTGGTAGTTAAGTTTTGGAGGAGTCAAAAAGTTATAGGTGGATTTTCAACTCTGCATTGTTCTAGGGTCAACTGTACTGTATTGCTATTTCATGTGGTCCTATAAAGCAGGGGTCCCCAACTGACCCCCACCCTGTATAGGTCCGTGGCCTGTTAGGAACCTGGCCACACGACAGGAGGTGAATGACAGGTGGGGCAGCATTACCGCCTGAACTCTGCCTCCTGTCAGATCAGCAGTGTCATTAGATTCTCACAAAAGCAGGAACCCTATTATGAATTGTTCATGCAAGGAATCTAGTTTGCGTGTTCCTTATGAGAATCTAACTAATGCCTGATGATCCGAGGTAAAACAGTTTCATCCCAAAACCATCCCCCACCCATCCATGGAAAAATTGTCTTCCACAAAACCAGCTTCTGGTGCCAAAAAGGTTGGGGACTGTTGCTATAAAGAGAACTAATACTCTGCCATTGAAACCAATATAGAATCCTTGCTCTGGTTTTCACAGGATGTTTCCTGTCCCCAGCCAACCTCTCGGGAATCCCAAGGATTTTGTTGTTGCTGTTGCTGCTGCTATCATCCATCATTGCTAAAACTTACTAACTCAGCATATATTCATTGGGACCCTACTCTGGGCAAAGCACTGGATGAACAGATGAACAAGACAGTGTCTGCCCTCATGAGGTTTACATATATGATGGGGAACATAGGTAATTAATAAGTAAATATATTCCCATTAGAGAATTGCAGAATAGGATAGGATGGGATGGAATTAGATGGGATGGGATGGGATGGGATGGGATGGGATAGAATATTCCTTGAAGAACAAGAAGCAGGAAGAGGAGGTAGAGTGTGATAAGCCATGGCTGTTAGAGAAGGTTAGAACAGGCCTCTGAATACATGCCATGTCTGGTTCCAATGTCAACTATAGATTCTGCAAATAAGCATGAAATCTCTCTAGAAAGCAATTTCTAGGTGTGTTTTACTTGTGCCACTAAATGTGCAACGTATATATGTGTGTCTCTGTTGTAAATCACTTGGCCCAACTTTCACTTCATTCCATCATTGGGATACACCTGGGCTGTGATTTTTCATCCCTAACCTTTACCAGACAGTGTGTGATATGCTGGTTTCAGAGGCCAAAAACTAATAGGGCGTTGCCAAGTTGATTTTGGATTCCCATGTAGTCTGGATTTTTCAGACCAAATGAATTGGTTGGGCCTACCTAACCTCAATTAAAATGGGAATGGGGGCTTCACCTTGGTCATACGTCCTAAACCACATACAGTGTTTAAGCTTCCAAGTTGTCAGTCTTTGTGACTCCCCTTCAGTGATACTTAACTACTTACGACATGTGACTTTGAAAGCTTTTGAAAGTCTTATTCGCTAATGGAAAAGCCTCTTACATATTTTATAAAACTAAACATCAAAGTTAACACTCAAATGCAACTTGTTTTTCCTAATCTCTCAGAGCCTTATCAGCATCTGAATCTCTCCTGCATGCTCTATTAAAACAAATAGTGCATGAGTCTTGAATTATTAGGGATAAAATCAGATTATAAGCTCCCTGAGGGCAAAGATTTTATTTTACATTGATTTGTTTCCCAGTACCCAGCATAGTGCTTGACATAAAACAGTCATGAAATGTTTGTTTCATTGTATTAATGGGGGGAAAGTTGTAAGATATTTAACCACATGAAACACTCGGCTTTTTTTTTGGTTTTCCTTTAAATGTTATTAGATATCTCCAAAGTTAAACTGTGACTGTAAATAAAAATTATTTATAAACATAGATATCAAATTCCATTATAACTGTGCTTCAAACCAAACTCCGTCCAATACTTTACAGATTCCCAAAATTTACAAAGAGCATGCAGGCTTCATGTATACCATTATTATCAAGGATTATGACAGTGATCATTACAATAGTTACCATTAATTAAGTGCTAACCATGGTGCCAGATGCCTCATTATGTCCTTCCCTCTTTGTTCAGCAAGTCACCACACAATGTCACCTCCCACATCAAAGAGGCTTCCTCTAATCACCATCTAAAATATCACCTCCATTGGATCCCTCTCACTCCTCACCTTGTTTTATCACCCACCCACTGACATATTTGTTATAATTGTTTACTAGGTTTAGCTCTACCAACCCAAATGTAAGTTTCACAAAAGTAGGAGCTTTAACTTCATTGTTCACCCTGAGGTCTTCAGCAATTAGTAGAAATTCAATAAGTAGTTGATGAATGAATGAATGAATAAGTTATTTTATTCACATTTTAAAACAACTCTGCAAAGTAGAACATTTAGCCCCAGGAAATTGAACCTACATTTCTCTAAGTCTCATACACTTCCTGGTACCCCATGCAAACATGTGTTGAATAAACAAAAAGGTGAAAGAAAGCCCTCCTCCCTCACCTTCTACCTCCTTCTCCTACCTTTCTATGGTATATTTGAAATCACTTCTGTCTTCCCTTGCCCATTTTCAGAGAAACACAATGAGCAAAGTCCACACATATTAATCATTTCTCATGCTACTTTTATATAACTTATATGCAACCCAAGAAGAAAATGTTATATCATTTGGAGTTTGGGAGCAGAGATAGTTGGATTTAAGAGCCATCTCTGAGTCACCTGAAGCATCCCTGCAGTGTGGACACGGCCTAAGGCAGAGACTGGAATCAGATAGGTTGATTACTTTGAACTCACCGGGAGATTATGAGGGCAGATCCAAGGTTAAGGTGACAGATTTTCCCGTACTGCAGTCTTGCCCATTTATATCCAAGACCCTCCACCTCTGAGGTACCCTGTTGAATGACTCACTCCTGGCTACGTTTGTGCCTCAAAAAATATTGGGTAGAGATTGCGCTCACTCTGGCTCCTGTTCCACAATGATCTCACTCCAGCTCCTGGTCCATAATGATGAGGTTCTGCCTGAATTATAACCTATCGCAGATTTTCAGTTACTTCTTTCAGAAAAATGGACTTTTATCTTCCTTATACTTCAAATTTTATCTCCAGGTAAATATCACTTTTTCTCTAATATAATATATTTTTATTTCATGAATATGATAGATGAAAACAGGAGCCAATGTTTTAATTGCTCTAATAAAATGAATCATCTCTTTCATTCTCATTTCACTCCTTGCAAAGACTTTTTAAAAAATCTGTAAGTGCATTTCTGAGAGTTCCTGAATGTAAGCATATCTCTGAGCTTGCTAACTACATTTTCCATAGGTTATTTAAAATGTATCTTTAAAGTAGATTACATGTCTCGGAGGACTGGTAATGGGCTATAGAGTCACTCACTTTGAAGTTACCAGTTCAAATTTTGTCTAGACATTGAGCAGTGAAAAAAAAAATCATTTCAACTCACAATTGTTTGGCTTACTTTTGTGAAAGATGAGTTAGCAGCTCCTCTCCAGTCCCAGGTACGCATTTTGCAAGTACCACCACCATCTGAGAGGCATTGAAGGAGACCTTCCCAGTGATGGGGGACCCAGAAGGGATGTTATCTGCACAAACACACACATACACACACACACACACACACACACACACACACACATACACACGGGACTGCACACACATATAAACCCATGTGTGTAAACACACACACACACACATTGTGGTACAACTACTTTGTGCTCATCCATAAGAGACAGTAAAAAAGTATATTTTAGCCTAATATTTGAAAACACTCAATTCAATCCTAACCGTTTGACAACTTCTAAATTTGCCTACAACCCTCAGTGATCCTGCTCTTTCTGTGCAGATTTCTGCCCACAGATGAGAGCACCTTCACAAGCCAGCTTTGCTGTTCACTGTGATGAAACAGAAGATGGCATTTGTCTTCAGGGATGTCAATCTGGAAGCTTTTAGGAACACTAGCCTGCACTTAAAGTTCAAAGACGACTGAGATGACTCTTCCGAAATAGAACCTTTCCTCAGGACTCAGGAGACCAAATGCCATTCTTGACCCCTGCCCCTCCTTCATCTCTTGCATCCAATTATAAGCATAGGCTGTCCATCTATTCTCTTTATATACCCTGAATTCATCACTTATTTGTGTCATCACCACCTTAGGGAAGGCCATTGTCATCTCTCACCTTGATTGCTACAACTTCTCACTGTCTGTTGCCTGTCTGTGGTTTTCCTCCATGACACTACCAGAGTGTCTCTCCAAAATGTCACTCCTCTGCTTAAAACCCTTCAGTGGCTCTCCAGTGCCTTCAGGATGAGGTCCCTACTCCTTAGCTTAGCCAATAAGATTTTTAGGATTTCACCCCTGTGGGCTCCTCTACTGTCATTCCTGTAAGGAGCATGCTTCTAATGGCTAGACATGAATGGCCACTTTCCACCACTTCTCTAGTTACTGTTAAATTAACCTTCTTGATTCAGCCTAGCTGTCATTTCTACCAAAGAGTATATCTTGATCCTTCCAAGTTCTATGTTGGGTGTTATTCTTATAGCCCTATCATTTCACTTACCACCTACACTAGTATCTCTTTCAAACGGAATCTGAGTCTTATTCACTGTCAAGTCCCTGGTTACTAACATCTAGATTCTAGATATTATCATCTAGATTCTAATAACATAAATAAATAAATAAATGAGGTCAGAAATTTAAGAAGGGCTTATAGCATTTCCTCTATTTCCTGACTATATTTTATCCTGTTCATTTTGTTCTGCCATAAACCAGCTTGTGTCCTGATCCCATCGTAGTGTTTTCTTTCTTGCCATTCACCCCTTTGCATCTAAAGCACAGGACAGCAGAAATGGAGAGTGAACTGGAATCTTCACTGAACTCCAAGAATCAAAACATGGGTTACTAAGCAAAATCAAGTAATAACCTTTCCAGAAGGTCTTTTATTTAATAATAAAAAAAATTAAGCACAGTTTATCCCCTACTGAATGATTTTTAGGCATGATACTACCTGAAGATAATGAAATCGTTTGGATCAGTGATTGCTATAAACAAATCTGAGTACAGATTTAAAATGAGGGGAAAGAGTCTAGGATAATTTCTTCTATGCTATATCTCTGCTTCTTTGGATTTTACAGAGATGGAAAAGAGGAGGAAGAGTCAGGTAAGATGATATGCTTTATTTTAAAAGGAGAGTATGAAAAGTATATAGGCAGAGGACTAGAGAAGAAATGGTAAGTACTAAAGTAGAACAAGAAATGGAAATGGGAAGAATGGACAGGGGACTGGGATGAGAGGAGGAAAAGCAGAGAAGAAGATAGGCAGCAATACAGATAAATCAGAGGAGAAAAAAAGTGAAAAATAACAGGCAAGAAGAAGGAAAGGGAGGAAGTGGAATACAGTAATTTATGCATACCTGGGTCCTTATTTTGACAGTTGAATAAATAAATGAATAAATGAAGGTGAGAAATAAAGATGAGAAAATAAAAGTGAGAAGGAATAAAGGAATAGCCAAAAAAGGTGAAAATATTTACAATCTGGTTCTAGCCTACCACGTTATATATTTATAATACTGTATTCATTATACTTAAAAAGTGCTGAGTCCTCCCCTAATCCTGTCAATGGAGAGCAAAACCCTATTATAGCAATATTTGAATTGCTTGAACCCAACAGGCAGAGGTTACAGTGAGTTGAGACTGTACCACTGCACTCTAGCCTGGGCGACAGAGCAGGACTCTGTCTCCAAAAAAAAAAAAAAAAAAAAAAAAAAAGAATAATCTGAGTGCTAATATCATTCATTAATTCATTCATTCAGCCAATGTTCACTAAAAATTCTCAGTGAGCCAAAAAAAAAGAACAATCTGAGTGCTAATATCATTCATTCATTCATTCATTCAGCCAATGTTCACTAAGTACTCTCAGTGAGCCAGACACTATATTAGGTGTTCAGAATTTGACTGTAGGACACACAACCTATGCCCCTAAGGAGACTGCAAAAGAAAGCATTAAATATATTTTGCAAGTTGGAAAAATCTTTTACTTTATATTGCACAGGCTACATAATCTGTGGGGAAAAAAAATCAAAATCAAAAGTAATAGTATGTCTTGGCCAAAAGCCACAGGAAACAGGGGCATTTTTCTCAATAGAATTCGATGACATTATGACATGTGCCCATTTAAAATGGAACTGCAAATCATAAAAATGCCAAAAATGTGGAGAAGAAAAACATTAAAGGAGCTAACAGCAGAATATTAAAGACAGACATAATTAAAGAGAGAAAGGCATAATAAATACAGAGTACTTTAAATTCTCTTTGTCATAGGGCTGTACTGCAGTTTGACTCCCAATCCCATTAAAGTCATTCTAAATTGATTCCCTGGGTATAATGAGCCCCTCTTGATAACACCAAAACACTTGGCCTCTCAAGAGCTCCTTAAAGGCAACCCTGCAGAACATGCCACTAGCAGGATATTCCTGCAAGGAACTAGCAGCCACTTCATTTAGCAGCCTGGTATGCAGTGAAACAGACCAATGTCTGGCTTTTACTCCCCGGATGTACGGGAAAAGAGTAAACAGCTTCCCTTTGCCCATGAGGGGAGACCTTTAAGGTACATATTGCAGCAACATGGTTCTACCTTTGATATTTCCTGGTTATGAATGTCTTAGACTTTGAGTTGTTACATTATAGGTTTTCTGTAATGAAGTCTCTTTATTATTTTACATTTGGGCTACAAATTTTAGCTTCCTACTTAATTTGAATAAAGAGAGAATTTAAGAAATTTCCTACTGAGGTCCTCTTTCCTAAATATTTTTAATAATTCTATATGGAAAAGGGTTTAAAATAGGATCAGAGGATTCCAAATACGTTTTATAATCAACACTATTCTCTTCCACCATACAATACTAGCAAATATAAGGAAAAGACAAGTCAGTGGGACATCCAAGGAACCCAAATTATTACATTACCATTTTCCTGGACCCCATTAACCTTGAGAGAACTGTAAAGGTCATTAGTTTGCATGGCTAAATCGCTTTCAGCAATTTCTCTAAAAACATAGCACCAATAACTCTTTCACCCATGCTCAGGGATTTTTTTTTCCTTCCCTTTTTTAATCAGGAAAGATATTTGCATGAAAACAGGATCTTTGTTTCCTAAGGATTGATCCACTTGCTACTTACTACTCCTTCTTCTGCACCTTGGTGACATCATAGCTCTGGCTAAGGAGCTAATTTTAAAATCACAAAGGATTGTGATTTCAAGTGGAAGCAGTTAACCTCTTGTGAAACAAAGACCCTGTTTTTAAGCCATTGTTTCTGATAATAAAATGCAAGAAACATCAAACAACTAAAATGTAAAATAAATGTTTTATCTGAAAATAGATATTAACATTGTCTATGAGTCTCTACTTCTTAAAGTTGCAGGAAAAAGTTAGACAAATAAAAAGACAAAGGAAACTAAAAATGAAATTTTGAATGTTAACAACATGCTTTCTGCACACTTTTGCCAGTGTTGTTTGCCTG
Source organism: Cacajao melanocephalus (assembly GCA_963573385.1). Classification (NCBI taxonomy): domain Eukaryota; kingdom Metazoa; phylum Chordata; class Mammalia; order Primates; family Pitheciidae; genus Cacajao; species Cacajao melanocephalus. The sequence continues at coordinate 8,768 of CAUYLG010065526.1, forward strand.
CAAACATTGGACAATCATATTATCATTGTATTATATTATCCTCATTTCAAAGAGTGATAGCAATCTGAAAATAGGCTTTGAAGATGGCATATTTTATCTAGACATTACTTCTTTTTTGCAAATATAAATCCACTTATAATAGTGTTATCGTTTAATTATCCCTACATAATTTAACATTTTGCTTACATTTTGTTGTTTCTGTTATCACAATTAAGAATCAGTTTTCAGTGATTTTAATCGCAGCAATATGCATATATAAGGATAACTCTAATCACTATTTATAAGAGATAATTAGAAATATTCCTTTACACAGCATGAAATAAAATTCTATATCTCGTAAATAAAATTCTGTATCTCGTAAATTTCAAGGTATTGGATAAGTAAGAAGAACATAAATGGATTTATAACACATTTCAATGAATTTATACAATTTATAAAAATCTTATGACAAAATTATAAATGACCATTGAGAGCACCTGGGTGATGCCCACCCTTTGAATGAGGTTTCAGAAATGATAACAAAACACGGACATTCACATCTGCATGATTCATGCAACCCATGGACCATAGGCTGGAGTTAGTGTGCCACTTCTCCCGTATACTACTGAGACAATCACACATCGCATGGTCCTGTTGCTTATGATTATTTGTGGCTTTTGGGCTTGAATACAACAATGTGTCAGAAAAGAGAAGGCTGTGGGTCAGTGTCTTGGGTGAACTATTTAGTTTTGCCCTCTCTGGACCACAGACTGCATGCCCAGCCCCAATTACCTGAATCAGTATGCCCAGTTCTTACATTAAAGGAGGGCTGGGGGAAGAGAAGAACTGAAACTGGGTTCACATCTTATTATTGTTTTTACAAAGCCAACTCACATGCACATGCCACAGTGGCAGCATAGTTTAGGTGTAAGTAAAGATATTGTTGTTATGGGTCCTATTTTTAAGACTTAAATAAAAAGAGCCACTCTTTATCAAGCACATATGTGCTAGGAGCTGTGCTCAGTACTTTACATACATTATCGCATATTTACAGTAAACTTTTTAAGGTATTTTTTTCTCTGTTAAGGAGAGGATGTGACTGAGATTTGGCAGAGGTAATTAGACCACCTTTACACAGCTGGTGTGGATATACTGGGGTTCAAGCCAATCCTAGGTCTGTCTGACTCCAAATTCCTCATTTTTCTTCCTAGTTCAAGAGGTATGTAACATGGACTTAAAAACTAGTGAAAAAAGATCCAGTATTTTGCCAACACCCTGGCTGAAAAATCTGTAGATTCGCTTATTCACTCAGCAAACATTGGTTCAGTAGTTACTCTGTGATGATTCATAGTTTGTGAGAGGAAATGTAGTATTTTTTTAAAAAAAGGATGGCTTAGAATCTCAGATTGACTCTAACATAAACTGATAAGCCTCCTTCCTAGCCTCTGTGGTCTGACCACGGCAAACCACTCAACCCTTGTATCTTCAATGTGAAAGGATTAGATGCGACTATTCCCATGTTTGCTTCTAAAAGGGGAACCCCTTCTTGCTTCTGTTCCAATTCTCAAACAGTATCTACTGTTATTCTGTAGCAGATATACCAGTAACAAGCTATTGCTAATTAACAAGCATTCCATGGAAATGTAGGCTAAACAATGACTTCATTACATGAGCATAATCTATTTCATACATCTTTGCTTATCCCCAAGTTTTTTTCACATGTAAAATGTGCTAACTGGAGTGCTATGTTGTCATCTGAATGCTGCTTAATGCTTGTCTTATTATATGTAAGTGAACAGCTACTGTATTAGTTTGCTAGGGCTGCTGTAGTAAAGTACCACAAGCCAATGGCTTAAAAAACAGAAATTCGTCTCACAATTCTGGAGGCTAGAACTGTGAAAAAATCAAGATGTCAGCAGGGTTAACTTCTTTGGTAGGCTATGAGAGAGACTGCTCGGTGAATCTCTCCTAGCTTTCAGTGGCTTGCCAGCAATCTTTGGAGTTCCTTGGTTTATGGCAGCATAACTCCAATCTTTATGTGGCATTCTCCCTTTGTCCCTGTGTCCAAATTGTCCCTTTTTATAATGACACCAGATATATTGAATTAAGGCCCAACCAAATAATCTCATCTTAACTTGATCTTCTGCAAGGACCCTGCTTCCAATAAAGGCCCTATTGCAAGGTATAGGGAGGTAGTTAGGGCTTCGATATCTTTTGGGGAGACACAATTCAACCCACAACAGTGATCCTATATAAAGCTTGATTTCTTTAGATGTTTCATAAATTTTACGCTCAGATGTCTCCCTGTTGCACTAACTCCAAGTGAAGGACCATGTAGCAACATCGTCACTGGAAACCCACAGAAAAAAAAGACAAGATACAGCTTCACGTTTAGAGAGAGCAGGCGTTCAGCAAAGCACTGGTCTCATGCAGCAAGGGCCTAGGCACTCTGTTTCCATTTCATAGAAGTCCATATGCCAATTGAAACGCCAGCTATCCACACTATGCACATGCTAAAGACAGATGCACTTTTCCATTCAATCAGGGACAATGAACCCTGCTGTGTCATGTAGGATGGTGGCCTCAATGAGATACATCTTGATTTAATGGAGAAATAAAAGTGATATAAGATCATAAGCTAAGACCATCATAAAGTGCATGCAAGCACCCTATACTTTAATACTCCCAAGCTGCCTTTTAACTTTGAGTGAAACAATTTGTCTAATGTCTACAGAAATGGTTGAACTAATTTCTTCCTTTAAGTAATATCAACCTGTCTACTATAATACACCTTAGTGGAAGCTGCCTTCTTTTCTCCGGTTCTTTTTTTTTAATGCTGCAACTCTATAAAGATATAGGAATGGATGCAGTGCTTATTTCTGAATGGCAGAAACTATCCCACAGAAATAAAGCAAATCCACACTTGATTACTGTCTTTAGAGACCCTTTGCAAGCACCAGAGTCTGAAAATAGTCAAGTAGATGATACCAAACTGCCTTGGGCAGGAAAAAGCAGCCACAGCTTTTCCCTGTGCCTCCATTAATACTTCCTTCATTCAATCACACGTAATTTTTGAACACCTATTTGGTCTCATGTTCACTGTTTTAGGTTTAAATAGGGTAGTGGGTACGGACCTCATTGAAAATGTAACATTTGAGAAAAGACTTAAATTACAAAATGCAAATTTAAGTATGTATCATGAAATGTACATAAAGAGTATTTCAAGTAGAGGAAACAGCCAATACAAAGACCCTAAGACAGGGGCAAGTCTGGTGAGCTCAAGGAATAGCAAAGAGACCAGGGTGGTTGAGGCAGAGACAATAAGAGGAGAGGAGTTGGAGGGGAGGTCAGGGAGGAGGTAGGGGCCAGTTCACATAAGGCTTTCTTGAATACTACAAAGGCTTTGATTTTACTGAAGGAAATGGAGAACGATACCAGCATTTTGAACAGAGAGAATGAACAGACTTTTAAAATCTCTTTATCTTTAAAAGTCAAAAGTGAATGACCAAGAATTGATAGCTTAAGCCAGTTCAGCACATGGAAATGGCCCTTCGCATTCCCACCCCAAATCTTCAACTGCTAATGAGTTTGGCACCATTATAATTTTTTTTTAAGAAAGGAACACCAGGTGTGGTGGCTCACACCTGTAATACCAGCACTTTGGGAGGCTGAGGCAGGTGGATCACCTGAAGCCCAGAGTTTGAGATCAGCCTGAGGCCCGGAGCTTAAGATCAGCCTGGCCAACACGGTGAAACCCTGGCTCTACTAAAAACACAAAAATTAGGCAGATGTGGTGGCACACATCTGTAATTCCAGCTACTGTGGTGGCTGAGACATGAGACATCGCTTGAACCCAGGAGGCAGAGCTGGCAGTAAACCAAGATGATGCCATTGCACTCCAGCCTGGGCATCAGAGCAAGAACTCTATCTCAAAAAAAAGAAAAAAGAAAAGAAAGAAACAGAGATTTATGCACATTGCATAATCTTTATTTTAGGGTAGGTTTTTCCCTAAAGTTATATGAGCTTAGATTCTATTTCCTACTCATTAAAATTAAGGGTCGATTCTGAAAGTTATCTATAAAATTATATATATACAGTATTAATATCTGTAGAAGCCAGCCTCCATGGTGGTCTAGGATGACTTTTACCCCTGATATTCAGATCTTTACAGTGAATAAACAATAAATGATGGCTGGCCAGTATGACCAATACAATATGGCAGAAATGATGGTGTGTGATTTTCAAGGCTAGGTCATAAAAGGCATTGCAGCTTTTATCTTGTTCTCTTGAATCACTTGCTCTAGGAAGAACAGCCATTGTGCCATAAGGAGAGGCCCACGTGGAGAGGAACCCACTTGCCCGCCATATAAGCAAGTTACCTTGGAAGTGGGTCCTCCAGCTGCACGCAGGCTTTCATTTGACGGCAGCTCCAGCCAACAACTGGTGAATGCAACTCCCTGGTGACATGCAACCCCATGAGTGACCACGAGTCAGAACTGCCCAACCAAGCTGCTTCTACATTTCCAATGGACAGAAATCATAAAGTCCTCACTATTATTTTAGCCATGAAAGCTCCTGTTACTCAATCACAGATACTGTTATATTTCAAATAATCTGCACAGGGATCATCAGTTAGCTGTTGTTCAAAACATTTACTGTCGTCAAATATGCTTTTGAATTTTTGAACTCAACTAAAAATTCAGTAATAAGATCACACACAGCCAGATAAAACTATATAGGAAAGTTGCAAAAACAAAACAAAACAAACAAAAAAACAATCTTTCATTTGACTGATATCAAATAAAAAAAGTACTGATTTGAAGTGATATAGAATGTTGGAGAAAGCATGGACTTTGAAGTCAGAAAAAAAAATGGGTATGAATAATGCTCTACTTAATAGTTTGAGCAAATTACTTAAACTAATCAAGCCTCAGTTTTTCAATCTGTAAAACATGGAACATAATACTTAGCTTACACTGTTGAAAAAATTGTGAGATAATGTGTAAAAAAAATTTTATTTAATAAACATTAATTTCCCTTTTATTAAAATGAATCTGAACCATGTTTATTTTGTAAAGACAAATACTCTAAAAGTAATAATTTAATGTATTATGTAAACTTTATTTGGTTGTCTCATGGCTAATAGTAATACTAATATTAGGCTTGAAATATTAGTATTAATACCAACAGTATTAATATTAAACAGTATTATTACTAAATAGGACTATTAAACAGTATATTAAACAGTAATATTAATATTAGTATTAATACTAATATTAGGCCTAGTATTGAGCTAACCAAACTCAAGAGTATAATCAGTAATTCATTTGTTATTGGCTACTGAAATGGCATTTACATTTTGGAAAGAGAAAATAACTAAACACTTTGCCCAATCAGATTACCCATAATATTTGTGTGACTTCTAAGGCTAGGTCAGATATGAGACTTATTTTTAGTCTGTTGTTTTTAATCATAAATGTAAGTTAAATAACCACATGACATATGGGTACTGACATGGATGAACCAAAAAAATTTAAAAAACAGAAGTCCTCATTAATTCAATAGCACAATTAACTGAGTTTGTGACCTCTAATTTGGAAATATGGTTTGATTCACAATTAATATTCATAATTATCTTATTAATCATAATCTCATTAATAAATAATGTATTGTATTATAGGGCTAAAAGGGAGGAAGGAGTTAATACAAGAATCTTGATCCCAATATCTATGATATTTACCAGTGCATAGATTGTGTTAAACACAATCTATATGCCAGGTACTGACATTAGCACTGAGGGTATAAACATGTGTCCCTGCTCCCAAATAACTTAATATCTAGTGTTCTCTCTTTGGTTACTTCTACAACATAAAACTGACAGACAATGAAGCATATTTTCCCCAGTTCTTTTATTTATCCTGCCTGTTTTCACTTTAAAAGAAAGCAGAATGGATTACTGACTGATATGGTTTGGCTGTGTCCCCACCCAGATCTCACTTTAAATTGTAATAATCCCCATGTGTCAAGGGTGGGGCCAAGTGGAGATAACTGAATCATGGGGATGGTTTTCCCCAAACCGTTCTCCTGATAGAGAATAAATCCCACGAGATCTGACGGTTTAATAAATGGGAGTTACGCTGCACAAGCTCTCTTACCTACCATCATGTGAGACGTGCCCTTGCTTCTACTTTGCCTTCCACCATGATTGTGAGGCCTCCCCAGCCATGTGGTACTGGCAGTCCATTAAACCTCTTTTCTTTATAAATTACCCAGTCTCCTGTATGTCTTTATTAGCAGCATGAAAACTAACTAATACACTGACCAAATTTACAATGAAGTAAGCAGTACCCAACCCAAGGTTTCCCTCAAACGTGGTACGCCATGGGCATATAATCTAATTATTTGAAATAAAACAGATTGTGCTGGTTAAGAAATTAATCTGTATAACTATATCAACCAATTAATTTATTCTGAAAATATTTATTCTCATGAATGATGCTACCTGAAACTTTATATATATAGTGCCTGTGAAATGAGAATAATATTATTTTGGTATCTAGCTGCCATGATAAATGGTACATCACCTTGAAATCACTGAACTAAAAACAGTAAAAGAGACTTTGGACTTTTGGCTACCAAGCACGCTGGATACGTTTTAGTGGTTTCCCTACCAGTCCTATTGTTTTGTTTTTGACAATCAAACTGTATTTAGTTAGCAATAATGATTCTACCCTTATTAATAAAAAGCTATTTATTGCCAAGCAGAATTTGTGATTTGCATAAGATAACTAAGTGTTGTCAAAAGGGGGAAACGAGTTTGTGTCAGCCAAACCAAGACCAAAACCATAGAGATGTCTTAGTTAGCTTGTGTATATTGTGATTTTATGTCTTATTTTCATTAGACTTTAAAAAATACTGAAAATGAGTCATTCCCCCATTACTTCCTCCAAGGATTCTAAATGAGAAAAACTATTCGGATCCAATCACCTCCTTTTAAAGATGATCATGACCAGAGGGGCTAGATGATTCGTCTAAGGACACAGCTAAATAGTGGCATAAGCTGGACAGGAAATTAAGTATTAACACAAAGATCAGTCACTTTTCTCTACTGTGCTAAAATGATTGGCTTGCTCATGACAACCACCAGCTTAATCAGCCAAATCAACAAAAGTTTCCATCACAATTGTTGCTTGGCATACACAGATAAGCCCTCTAAAAGAACACGAAACTCTTAGGATAATGTTAAACAGATAGGACAACTAATAGGAGATCTTGTTATGTAATTAATGTTCTCCTTCTCAAAGTGTCAGTGTCAACCAAAGAGCTGGTTCTGCTGTTTACTATATTTAACTCAAAAGATAACCTCACATTTACAATACCATAAATGCTCCCTAACAATGTTGTATAATAACATTAGAGTTGGTTCTTAAATGGTTCTTCTGACCATTAGGAAAAAAATTATTAATAGTAGGTCTAAAACCATAGCTTTCTATGTCAAAATTCTCTCTTCTTTTTTTCCATGCATTTTAAAGTCAAGTAGCCTATACAAATTTATAGGAAAAGTGCTTTCGCTTACTTTTAATGTGTCAATTTCAGAGCCAGTCTTCATTACTATGTTAATCACTGTGGTCTTTACTGATGGATATTTTATCCCAACTATGTAACAACTTACTTACAGTAGAACAATAACTAATAATTAGAGACAGAATTGGTTCACTCTTAAAACCCAAAGACTAATGATTAACTAGCACAGCTGAGTCCAGTTTAAATTGGAATGGCTCTGAACTCATAGAATTGAGTCCTTTTGGCTTACCATCAGACTTCTTGTATATTCTCTAGAAAAATAAACATACACTCAATGTTCGATGTAAGTTATCATTCCGAGAATGAATTTATAAATCACTTAAAAATGTTAAAAGTAAAATGTAACTAAATAATACGATTAGGCAATATAAAGATCCATAGTCTTTATTTAATATTATTTGTGTTAGGCTCATCTGAGTAACTGACATATACAACTTTTATTCTACAAATAACACCACTGATAATTTGGCTTAGTGATCTTAAGTTACGTATATAAGGTAGGATAGAATATACTACAATATGCATATAACTTCAATAAGCCACACAGGCTATGTGGAACCAACATTGCACTACAGTTACATTGGAAATGCCTTAATAACACTGACTGATTTTACCTGTGAGTATCCCTTACCCAAAATGACTGGAACCAAAAGACTTTTCAATTTTGGATTTTTTTTTGAATTTGGAAATATTTGTACATACATAGTGAGATATCTTGGGAATGAGACTCAAGTCTAAACACAATATTCATTTATGTTTCCAATATACCTTATATGCATGGTCTAAAGGTAATGTCATACAATACTTTAAATAATTTTGTACAAGAAACAAAGTTTTAACTGTGCTTTGACTGAAACCCGTCACATGAGGTCAGGTGTAAATTTTCCACATACGGCATCATGTTGGAACTCAAAAAGTTTCAGATTTTGGAGCAGTTTGGATTTGAGATTTTCAGATTAGGCATGCTCCACCTGTATTTAGTAAACTGAACTGCGGTCAAAGTAATTTTTTAACTGCTGTGCTATTTTATTTATTGTCATCACCGATAAAGGCTAGCTTCCCCATAAGTACTTTATAAATCATATCACCAGTTTAAGGCTTATAAAAACTATTTTAATTCTATGTGATTTAATGCTTTCAATAATCCATCAGGATTTTTCTTTAGATCTTTAAAAGGACTATAATGAGTTCAGAGATGATAGAGATTAAATTTACACGATACAATGAGAGCAAAAGGAATATTTCATCACCCCACATACATGTACATGCAGTAGATTGTTCTACTATCCCAAAACATTAAGATGTGAATGTGACTTCTCAATTCTCCAGAAAATTATGTGGGTCAAGTGGGGGAGGGCCAGTGCTGGCACCATCACCATATGATTTCAGGCTAAAATTTTTAAGATATTTTCCTATGCTTCTATGTCATGCTAACTCAACAATTTTAGCCTCTTCTTCTAAAGGGGGTGAATAGGAAGGAAAGAAACACTAAGTCAATGAGATTTTTCATTACAAACTTTGGAGCACTGTTATTGTGCTATTGGATAATTCAAGGGCATTATACTCACCCTCAGCTCAATATCTAAAAATACTTGTAAGGATTATTGTCAAAAACCATTTATGACTTCCTTTTGGAGGATAAGAGAATAATAAACTTCAGTCTTGTAAATATCTTTATCAGAACAGTCTCCACGAAATTCTTCCCCTTCCCTTCTTATTCTTAGGCTATTTATTTTGATGAAATTTAGCTTTCTAAACCTATCAAAGAAGTATTTACTTGGACTGACTGACTTCCTTCCTCCTTCCATCATTTCTTCCTCCCTTCCCTCTTTTCTTCTGATGCTTATTCACTATATATGTACTAAGCATTTACTATAAGCCAAACACTGTTCTAGGTGCTAGACAGTCAGGGGCAAATAAGGGGGGAAAAAATCCCAAGCCAATTATGGAACTGGGGTGAAAGCAGGTGCAGGGGAAGAAAAGGGCATTAAGACATGAGCCTGGCTGGTCTCGGTGGCTCACACCTGTAATCCCAGAACATTGGGAGGTCAAGGTGGGCGGATCATGAGGTCAGGAGTTTGAGACCAGCCTGGCCAATATGGTGAAACCCCATCTCTACTAAAAATTCAAAAATTTGCTGGGCATGGTGGCATGCACTTGTAGTCCCACCTACTCGGGAGGCTGAGGCAGAAGAATCATTTGAACTCGGGAGGTGGAGGTTGCAGTGAGCCAAGATCGTGCCGTTGCACTCCAGCCTGGGCAACAGAGAGAGACTCCACCTCAAAAAAAAAAAAAAAAAAAAAAAATAGAGAAAGAGATGAGCCCAAGAAAAGAGCCATAATGCAAACAAGAAGAATGATCTATCAAAGGGAGCCAAAGATCTCAGATTTTCTGCACAGTGTGTCTAGTCTCACATTATAGTTTTACCTTTCACTTGCTATGCTCAAATGTATCCTAAAGTAGAACTAGGAGCTTAGACAAAACAACAACTACAACAGAAACTTCAACCCAGTGCGGCATACATTAAAATCTTCACCACTGCAAACCATTCACACCTTTTAATTCCTTTCAGCCTGTGAGCCACTGTATGATATGGGCAAGGTGACCATTATTCTCCCCATTTTAAAGATGAGTAACTTGAATCTTAGCGAAGGGATTGTTCAAGGTTACAAAGTTCAATTGCAGAACTAAGGTCTGGAACACGGCCCTCTGATTCCAAATGCAGAGCATTTTCCATACATTATTTCTCCACAATCAGAATATATGCTCAGAGAAAGTATAATCTAGCCACTGAATTCAAACCCTGGACTCCAGTAACTGCTCTAGAATATCCACTTAATGAAATATTAGAAGGTGACCAGTGGGGAAAGAGTTCCTTGAAGTTGCTTAGGAAACATACTATATTTGCTTACATTGTTTGCACTCTCTAGGCTGGTGTTGCTAGTGATTATGAGAACACTTGGAGTAGAGAGAAGAGAAGACACATATCGATAATGAATTAAACCCCAAAGGCACCACAGATGTCTGTGACCGTTGCCATGTGAAACGGCATCCCAACTTCTACTTCCAGAAATCTTAAAGGTCTTATTTTATTAATCAGGGACAAAGGCTCATGATATACAACTTAAGTCCACACCTCCAGGGTTTTGCACCGTGATTAAATTGAAACAAATTCCACTTGCTTCTGTGGTAAAGAGACTTAGTTAAATAGACTAGTGTTCCCCAACTAACTGCTAGCTAAATGAATGTCTTCCCACCAAAAACCAGGTATACTCTGCAGGACTTGGAAACTGAAGAAACACCATCTTGAGACGTTAATCAGAGATTTTAGTGGTCAGATTTCAATGCCACCTAATGTGATCATATTTGAGGAGATGATTTCTGTATATTTCTGGAAATTTATTTGGAAGTAGCTAAAATATTCTCATTCTTCATGGTAAAAAATATTTTATGGCTCAATATATCACATTCACTTCTGTCTCCATAATTTCACCTGTTTCCTTGTTACTAAAATGCTTCCTGCTCAAGTCAATCTGACCCATCTAAATTCTATATGCTTAAAACCTTTTATTACCCTTTTACCTCTCTCACAGTACCGTACAACACAGGGCCCACAGGGAGGTCTACATATTGGTTGACTTATTTTTTTTAATGCACAATATCAAAGATTGCTCTTTAAAATTCATTCCACAGGATGATAGATAATGTACATTTTTGTTGAGACTGGCCTACAGGGGATGCCACACCTTTAAAGGATCAGGTCCCTGGGCTTTGAGGCTTAAAGCTCTCAATTCCAAGAGACACAGAGGCACAGCCTGAGTCATTCAAGTAAGCTCATGATTTTATTTGACTTGAAAAGTAAACAATAATAAACAATTAAAATGGCAAGCTATAAAACAAACATAAAACTTCCCATTGTTCCGTGCTGTGCTGCTACTGCATTAGCTTCATTGTCCATTGTTCATGGTGTTTGGCAAGAATACTCTAGGTCTGAAAGTTGCTTAAAGAACACTGGGAGTGCCAGACCTAGATCCATGTCTCCCATGAGCATATCCCATTGAGCATAGTTTTCAAATTTTAAATGGCTCTAACTTACACTCAGAGCATAAACATTAGACCAGCCATGGGCACTTTTTTATTGATAGGGTACAATATGAAGAGATTTCACTGTAGGGGGAAATATCAGCAAATCAGAAGTGCAGAGATGATCCCAGCCAGCCCAAAATGAGAGGGGCAGATGTAGTCATTAGCACAGTTTCTGATGAATAAACACACCCTCTTGCATTATTTTGCTGTTTGCCTGTTCTTCATGCTGTGTCTCTTTGGCAAAAGAGAGCCAGTATCTGCGTCTGAAAATTACTGTTAATCAGGTTTTTAAAAAACATATTTTAGCAAAGGATGAAAACACTCGCAAACGCAGCTGAAATTTTTAAAAAGAGAGAGAGAGTGAAAAGCAACCCCCCTGCAGCCAAATAACTCAGTGTGGGCACTGCATCATGTTGACTCACCTCTGAAGACCAACTGATTTGTAAAATCATCAGAAATGTGGTGGCTGGCTCTGATTACCATTGTGATTTGGGGGTGTATTTATCCTTCGATAGAAAATCTGTTCAAATGAATTTTCCCACATATATGCCACCCATCAAGCAATGTGCTAACAGTGATCTTCATAAAGAACTCAGCCTTGTCAGAGGTTATCTTTTCATTCAAAGGTACCAAATGAAAGATGGAGATGTAACTCCACACCAAATTTTGCTGCATGAAAAGAAAATATAGAATGGCTATCTAAAGAGGCCAAGAGAGACTTTGAATAAAATAGGCAAAGACCAGGAAAGCAATGACCACGAAGGGGAAATTATGGGAAATACGATTATGGTAGGTGTGTGCAGACCAGGAAGCTAAGGTAGGAAATTAGAAAGATAGGGAAATTTAATTCTCTTCTCTAAAATATCAGCCCTTTACCTCCTTACCTATCCTTTGAGACAGATTAGGTCTTAAAATGCCTTTGATCTCTGGTAGACAAGTTACAGCACCAATAGGCTAAAATATTCATGGACAACAGCCTACAAATTCCAACAAGCCATGTTAACTACTAAGATATACTGAGGATACCAAGGTTACCACCAGACGCCATCAACTCGTAGTACCATATGATCTGCTTACTATGCAAATATGTACATACGTGAGAAGTCTGATTATTATAAATAACTCATTTCCCAGCTGCGTACACACTCTACAGAGAAAATGACACATTGCCTGACTATCACTAAAAGAAGCCAAGTGAATGTGATTTATAAAATTAGGCTTCCAAACCTGTTTCTCCTGATTTTAGGTTTTGTATGGAACATAAAAGGAAGTCCCAACTGAAATGAGAGTTGTCTGGCATTCAATAAACAGGTTTATGGGTGGGCACTACAATGCCAGGAACCAAGGTTGGCCTTCCTTGGAGCTAGTCTGAGTAGCAACTTGGTAAAGTGTGAATGAAGCTGAATTATTGCACTGGCTCTGGAGGAAACAGAGGCTGTGAGTGTCTACACGGTTGCATACTATCCCACTTCTTCTACACATTAGCTAATTAGTTGGCTGCCTACATGCCAAACATTTGCTAGATACTCTCCCAAGGAAATAAAATTCTTCATTCCTCACTTCAGTAGGTTCAGTCAAGAACCTACCGTCTCCTCTCCTCACTTTGGTATTGGTGTTGTCTTAGAAAAGACATAATTTCCACAAATGCACAAACACACACCCCACTGTGGCTACCTCATATCCAGTTCTTAGTCTAAATTCCCCAGGGATTCTTCTGTGAATAGATTTGAGTCGGGGGTTGTACAGTGAATTGTGGCTGAATAAAAACCTAGTATATTGGAGAAGTTGAATGTCTGTAGTGGGTACTTTAGTTTAAGGTTATTAGTTATGAGATCAAGCTCTGTTGCTAGGAAGAGGCCTAAGGTGGTCACACCTAGGGCTGTGACCTTTAGGTGGTGATCCTGACTTCCCAGCTTTAGGCTGTGATTGCCTTCTTCCTCTTGTCCCTGCTATGTCCCTAGGCTCACCCTTTGGCCCACCTCAGCCTGGATCTCTAGTTTCTCAGCACTTACCTCATTTGAACTACTTATCTCTTTAGCCCCCAATTTTGTATACATGGCCTTGTTTTCACTTGTCTTTGTACTAGCTTCTGCTCCCTCTGCAAGATTATAGATTCCTAGAAGCCCCACCATTGGATCCAGGGACATATTTAGGTTTTGAGGTATCTGAAATGCATGCAGTTGGAAAGGGACTCTCTTTAAGAAGATGAGCACACAAATATCAATGTAAAGTGATAAGCAAAACTACATTTTGGAGGGGACCCATGAAAGTGCAGTGACCTAGAGCTTGAGTTTTATCCATTTCTTACTAAATCTGCCTCTGATGTGGATGCCATCATTCTAGGGGATTGCCATTAAAGGTTTTTGGCCCATCTTCTGAGAAACCCATCTATTTCTACAGCACTTAAGACTTTTTCCTTGAGAATTTGAGATTGTAATAAAACTTGAAAGTGTTTATGCCCACAAGAGGTATGCAATCAATATCTGCAAATGTAAATACTAAAAATGATAAGATGTGATCACAGGGGCCCCAAACTCTCAATGCAAAAAATGTAGGGGAAAAAAAGTCCATGAACCCCACAGGTTATCTGGGAAGCTGCATACCTAGCTTGATAGCATTTGAAACAGCGCCTAACCAGATAGTATGAGAAAACCCTTGTTTTGAGTTACTGATAGCAAGAAAATGACACTGACATGGGCAGTTTGGAAAAGGCAAACTCAAGGTTAAGGAAATTACAGAATAGGAGAACACGTCTCCTGTTCTTTCCTTCTACAGGTTCCTCAAGCTGCCTCTTCCTCAAGTAGCTACACGTGGCCAGGGAGTTCTCAAGCTAATTTCATACATGGACCAATGAGCAAGAATTCCTGCTCCTTTTTTTCTGAATTCTTTGAATACTACTGTATTATCCTCAGGATTTCTATTCATAGTTTGCCCCAGGGCTATTGTAACAAAATATCACACACTGAGTGGCTTAACTACAGAAATCTATTATCTCAGCTCTGTAACTTAGAAGTCCAAAGTCAAGGTGTCGACAGGGCTGGTTCCTTCTAAGGGCTGTGAGAAAAGTTTCCAGGCTCTCCCTGAGTTTCTTCAAATCATCTTCCTCCTATGCATGTCTGTCTCTGTGTCCAAATTTCTCCTTTTTACAAGAGGATCATTCTGGATTGGAGCTTACTCTAATTGCCTCATTTGAACTTGATTACCTCTGAAAAGACCCTATCTCCAAATAGGGTCACATTCCTATGTAGTGGAGGTTAGGACTCCAAAATATCTTTCTTGGAGTATTCAATTCAACCCATAACAAAACTATAAGCAGCTCTCTTTATTAGATGCTAAGAGAAAGCATACAGCTAAAGTGACCATTAGTTCACTGAGCAAAGCAGATATAACGTTAGGATGTCAAAGGAGTGTTTGAAGACTGCGTTACATTAATGCAAAAAACAGGTTGAGAACTAACATGATGCTGAGTAGCAAGTATAAATTTGGCAAAGAATAACGTAAAATTGCACAACCTTTGTTGTTTTGCTTTCACGTCCATGGACATTTGAGCAAGTAAACTCAATACCTTATAGCTTTTTGAAGGACAAACAGTCCATAATCGCTGACAAACTATAGTTCCTTTAAATGCCCCTCTGCCAGATAATTTAGGACTCACAAAAAAGAGAAGTTAAGACCTATCACTTATCCCTGAAGTGTGACATTAGGCTTTAAATGTATTTCACCTCCAGATGAAAGAAGTGGGAATTGTTTAGTGCTTACTTTCTGGAGTATACATCAGCAATACCAGGACCTGAGGATGGCATGTGAAATCATTTTGCTAGGAGGGCCAGTCACTATTAGCTAAATGTCATGCTCGTGAAACAGTGGCCAAGCACAGTGCTTCACCTAACTGGCAATTAGAATCTTGTCTAACCTCCTACCTTTAAAATGAGGGGCTGAAACATTAGCACACCAGAGTGAATGACAAGTGTAAATACGATATGATGATCATGAAAATGAAAGCCAACTCTCAAAGCAAGGGGAACAAGGTATGAACCAATTACATTTAGTGCTCCCCCAGATGAATAATCCTTGATCAGAGTGATGCTCCTAAAGCAGTGAAGGGTGCCCATCCACCCTTCTCTTACTTCTTGCATCTGCTTGGAGGATTCCTTTGGTCTTTGTTTTTTACCCCCTTTTCCCTCCTTCCAAAATAAAATTTACTTTTGTGACTGCTGTGGGTGTTTGGGTTCTTATTTTAATTTATTTTAAAGTTTGATTTAAATTTGGAACCTGCATAAGACTTTTGACATTTATTTCTGGGGGTGTTTTCTGAAGCTGGATGAAGTGGGTGTTGACTGACAGACAGGTTGCTATGGGAACAGCTGTCATTGCAGAGACTAAAGCTTTATTTCGTACTCTTCTTTTGTCAGGCAAAGGTTTGTGGGATATTTTAAAAATAGTATAAGTGCCCCAGAATTAATAGGAAATTGTTCAGTGACTCTTTTCTAACTTACCTATCAAAACCTGCAATAGTTTCGTTCTGTTCTGCTCTGTTCTGCACATGGATTCATAACTTTTTCTTTAAAACAAGTGCTTTCCAATATGGTTTTCTCTCATTGGTTGCTTGTTCTTTACATTTCCCCTATGATACTGGCCCTCTATAAAATCATATAAGAAAATCAAAGTAATAAAAAGCATCCAACAGGTGGACTTGGACCACCTATTAGCTCTATCATGGGGATTTATTTACCGGGCAACTTCTTCATCTTAGGATTTTAAAGAGTAAATTCAGGAGATATAATACATGCAAGTTAAAAGAGGAGCACGTAAGTTATCTTAGACTTAAGTTGGGTTCAATTATTTTTATCTCCATTTATTTATTCTCTACCTTTAGTAGCCTCTTGGAGATTTGAGTAGATGATTAAAAAAGATGCAGGAGTTCTGCATTAAATCCTAATCAGCCCCAAATCTCCTATTTTCTCAGGTTGCTCATTCCACAGACATTCATTACAGCTTCCAAACCAATTGAATTCTGAATGCATTCCAAGCATCACTTAGAAAAATAACAACAACAACAAAAAAAGCAGAAACCCCATTGAACAATCTGCTCTGTAAATAAAGAAGATCGACCCTTCTCTAAACTCAGCTTCTTATGAACCTGAATTCAATCATTTCTCTTTTTTACAACAGATACCTCTCCATGCTACTTCACATATCGACACAGTGCAGAACCCCATATAGTTAGCTTTCTGGATTTCTGAAAATAGTGCAGGAGCAGATTGTTTGTATTATTTTGTGTTTTTTGGCTGCATTCAATTTCTACTATCTCTTTACTGGTCTTTCCTGGCTCCCTTTTATATGAACGTCAAATTTTGCATTTGTTAAGGGCCATCATCCAGATACTGCTGGAAAAGCAAAATTTCACCTTAATAATATTTCAGATGTATGCTACCTAAATAAGAATTAAACTCATAGTTTACACAAAGTAAAATATATAAAACATAAATTCATTTCCTTGAAACCTGCTCAAACTCATATCTTTTCTTTCATCATTCCATTAGAGGAGGTTTGTAGGATATTTTTTTCTCTACACAGGAGCTGTGTTTATGTCATTTTGATACATGGAAATTCGCTTTATTAACTAAAATTGTGTACTCCATCATATTTTCTCACCTGAAAATACCTACATAAGATGCAAGAGACTTGTGAGGATCTTAATTATGTATGGCGAGCATGGTTTGACATTTCAGGAACCTCAGATTTTGTGTTGGGGGAGAGTGAGGGGGGCTGCTAGATTTTTTTTTTTTTTTTTTTTTGAGACGGAGTTTCACTCTTGTTGTCCAGGCTGGAGTGCAATGGCGCAATCTCGGTTCACTGCAACCTCCACCTCCCAGGTTCAAACAGTTCTCCTGCCTTAGTCTCCCGAGTAGCTGGGATTACAGGTGCATGCCACCACATCGGCTAATTTTCGTATTTTTAATAGAGACGAGATTTTGCCATAGTGACCAGATGAATTCCTGGTCTCGAACTCTGACCTCAGGTGATTGGGGGAGGCTCCATTTAAAGTGAGAAAGAAATATGCCTAGAAATTTTGTGTTCATCTTCCCTTCCCCTTCCTATGGCTGATTTGAGGAGTAGACTAAAAGGGACATCTTAGAACAGAGAAAAATGATGAACAAAATAAAAAAGGGTAGGAAAAGAAGCAAGTATGAGAATAAAATCCAATCTAAGAAAATGCTAAAAACTGCTGAGAAAATATTACCATCAAGTAGACTGAGAAGCTCTGAAACTTACTTATCTCAAGTATAGCATTGTATAGCATTATTTGTATATTTTTAACAAAGACAGGTGCCATTTCTTTTTTAAGATTGTATAATGGAACAAGTCCTAAATTTTGAGTCGGATGAGCTGGAATTTGGCTTTTCATGTGATCTGATATGTGATCTCAGTCAAGTAACAGTTTAGTTGAGGCCATCTCGTCTTTAAAATAACACCTTGCCTACCTTACAACCCAGAAAGCATTTAGTAAAACTGTAAACTACTCTCCAAATCTAAGTTATTACTATTGTTTTCATCTTTCTTCTCCTTCTTTTCTTCATTCTCCAACTTCTACCACCAGCTATCTTTATCATTCTCATACTCATTGTCATCATCATCACTGGGGGAAAATATCTGAGCTGGAAATCCTGTTTTAGCATTTGTTCCCTGTAGTCATACACTTATAAATGATTTATCTACAAACTCAAGAAAAGAACCCTCAAAAGAGATTTTCCTTATATTTCCTCTATTTGACTCTGCTGATATATCTCTAAAGCTAAGTGTTCTGCTATATTTTGCTATAAATGTATCCAATTTGGCCACTGACATTAAATTAATAATCTGGGGTAAGCAATGAGTATTTATGTAATTCATTTGCAAACTGTAATTGTCAATTAGGATACCTGATGCCTATACATCTAGGCATACGTCCATATAGTTTATCCTCATGCAATACAGGAAAATTGAAAATCCAATAAGTAAACTCTTTTACTAAGAGACATAACCAAAAAGCCTGTTGTCACTTTTTAACAGATTGCAAATCAATGAGTGATGTAGGGCTTTACTTTTTGGTAGCATTAGGATGTTGGCTTCAGCAATAAGCATGCTATAGATCAGAAGTTGGGACAGAATGCTCTGCTATGATATACGAGTGAAAAGCTTCTTATTTTAGAACTGTAGACAGTTAGCTTATCCAATGACCAGCTCTACAGCTGTACTATCTTGTGGAGTAGAGCATAATCTATGCCCATCACACTAGTCTTTTCACTCCAGCTTCTACCCAGGGAGGGGGAAAATGCAATACATTACAGTGAAAGTTACCAATACACAAATGCAGAAGAACCTAATATAATAAAAATAACCCCTCTCAGCCTCATTCACACTGAGAATAAATGAAAATGTTATTATTCATGCTGCTGTCAGACAGGATCACATCTGAGTCACATCAGACACAACTGAGTCTAGCTTGATTTTTTTATTTACAAGATCCCTGGAGAAAAGAGAATCTACAGAACTCTACTTTTTAAAAAAGGAGAAACCTACTTCACTATTTGCAGTGTTCACTTTCAGGGCATTTTAAATGATCCTGTTTCAAGTTACAGAAAGAGGGAAAATTGGAGTTTAATTTCCAGTTTGACTCCTTCCCAAATTTGTTATTTTAGGCAAATCACTTAACTGTTTTATGCCTCAGTTTTTTTCATGTGTTTATAGTGAGGTAACAATAGTATTTACCCCATAGGATTTCTGGAAAAAACCAATTAAAATAAAAAATTCTTAAATATCCTGAAAACTCTATTATGCTATATAAATGTTAGTTGACAGTAATAGTTCATAGTGGCAGCAGTAGCAGAAACAGCAATAACAAAAGGCACACACCATCGATTGCATAACCCCTCAGCAGGGCCGTAATCAAACACGTTAATATTCCTGCAGCAAAAGATATGAATATTGACACTTAGTGGAATAAACAAAAGAATATAAATTGCCTGCTGTCAGTCAAGGTCAGATTTTTGCTGTCAAATAAGTTTCATGGCCAATTGTATAAAAGAAATTTAAAAATAAAAAAAATAACTTTTTTTGGATTTCAGAATTATGAGCAAATAGATTTTGCATTTGAACTAATAAACCAACATACGAGCCACTTTACTATGGAAATCATGGTCATTAAATTTCCACCTTGCCGTTCTGCATCTCAACTAAATTATTCTCATTTCACTTTCCTTCCTAATCTAATACCGCAGGTTTTTAAAAAATTTATCATTCATTGCCCCCCTTTTAATACTCTCCAGTCTCCACATTGCTAGGACAAGTTATCTAGCATAATAGGAAGACAAACACTTCCAAATGTGATGACAGTTTCCTAGACTATTCTTCCTATTTCCCTCCAATCTATCCTCCACCCAGCAGTGAGAGATCGTCTTAAAATGAAAATTTAGATGTGACACCTTTCTGCTAAAATCTTTCAATGCCCTTCCATAATTCTACTCAACAAAGATCTAACTTTTTAATATCGTGCAAAAAGCGTTTTCTGAGCTGGTTCCTGCCTCTCTTTTCAGCCTCATTTTCCTGCTCAGCCCTTCCTTCCCCATCCATAAAGCCCATATTCCAGTCCAGCCAAATGACTTGCGTTTGTGAATATGCAATTTCTGTGAATATACAATTTCACAGTGAATATACAAGTGAATATACAATTTCTTACCTTTGCATTTTGTTCACACTGTCCCTTCTGCTCTGTCTGTCCTTCCCCAGTTAGGTCTGTCAGGTGACTATTACTCATCCTTTGTCCATCCTCTCAAACAAAATTTCATCTCTGAAGTCCACCCTGTCCTCTTCACATTTCTTCTAACACTCATGCCATCTTAAGCCAGCGCCTATTGTGCCCTTATCACATTGCCACATGGACCACATTATAGCACAATTACTTGCTATAATTATGCATCCACTCTTCTTCCCAGACTCTTCAAGTAGGCATCCTTGGTATAGCAAACCAGCACAGACACTTTACAAAGTGAGTGCTTAGTGAGCATCTGCTTCATGAATAAAAGTGCTTCCTGTAACTTTTCATCAAAACTACAGATGTTCAAGGTATATGAAAAGCCACCATTCACTAACTTTAAAGTTGGAGAAAAGTTCAGATGTCTTTTATATCTCAGATAAGTTTTAGGTTTGTTCTCTAACTGTAGTTCTCACGGAAGAACTATTAAACAGTCTGGTGCTCAAGTTGAACAAAATTCTCTGCTTTTTACCTTAGTCTATTTCTAAAACTAGAAATACAAAGCATTCAAGTAGGTATCACCAGCACTAGACAAGATTAGAATTTAGCCAACAAGAGCTTGCTTTGAAGTTGGAAAGCTTTCAGAGAGAGAAAAATGCAGAGAGAGGACTTAGGTCCATAGAATTTCCCATAAAGGCATGACTTTCCCACCACTTCCAAGGGAGTTACTTTATGTGCTGGTGACATTTGCTCTACATGCCAATGTCTGAAAATCCCTGACATCTGTCACAGAAGCACATCCACTGGAAGGAGAAAAATGTTCCAGGAAGGAAAATGCTTAGAGTGTGCAAGGATCGTCTTGATAGGAAAATCTGCAAGGACCAAAACACATGTCTGAAGGAGTCAGACACTATTCAGAGACACTACTAACTAGTACATTCCAAGTATATTTGGGATGAATGATTAAAGATACTTTATGTATTAGGAAATGCCAAGCCTGTCATATTGGTTCTTTTCTTCCACTTATCATTTTTTTCTTTACAGAAACCAGGTTTCTTTTTAAATTAGGAAGAGCAGAGTCAACTCCAGGTGGGAATGCCTCTGTCTTGTCTTATTCATCCTCCGTGCTCAGTATAGTGTCTGTCTCATAGAAAGCTCTTGTTCATTGAACAAAAGTAAAAATTTTCACTTAGAGAACATACTTTTAAAAATCTCTTTCAACATCTTAGCTCTAATTAGGAACTATTTCTAATTTACTGATTTTGGTGACTGCTTGGAGTTAGGGCATGGTACTTTTTTACCCGAGGATCAGGTACCCAGATGACATACTACTTTCCATGGACCTTCGACCACAGGCTCAATCAAAGCCGCAGAATAAGTGACAGACTAGTCTCCTTTTCCTCCTCTTCCATAAATCACAAAGTTCTTGGTATACCCTCACATGGTTTTGCGCAAATAAATAAGGAGGCATGAAATAATCCCTGGGAAAAATAGCACATAAGTGTCAATGAATTTTAAGTGACAATGAATTAACTACTAAGGAGAGTTGATATCACAGTTCCATACTGTAAAAACAAAAATGTAGGAAAACTCTAGTAAAATTTGACAAATTTACAGAACTTCCGGGTGAGGTTAGTGAAATATTCACTCATCCATCAGACGGTCTACCTTCTGCCTTGGCCTGGAGTGCTGCTATTGCTTAACTGTAGGGATTATCTACCATACCATTTTACAATGAAGAAACTGAGCCTTGAGAGATAACTTATGCGAGTTCACACATTCTAATATCCAAAGGGAAAGACTGCCTTCCTCTCCTTCATAGCAGAGCTTTGTCTTGATAACAGTCGTATTTGAAATGGAGAAATGACCAGTATCTTCTACCCTCCACATAAAATCCTTCAAAGATAAAACCACAATTACAGATTTCAGTGAGCCCTGAACACTTGTTTGAGGGGTGCAAGGACAAGGAGAACAAGAAGTGAAATGGGACAGAGGAGCTCTTTCTCTTGTTTAAGACTTACAAGGTACTGTTGAAAAATCTACAGATAAGCATCTTAAATCATGGTAAATTACACACTGCATGCTGGTGACTCGGTCATGGAAAATTATGAAGCTACGTGATGTCTCATTTGTTGTGCTGAAAACAAATGTAAATAAATTACTGAGAGAATCTCATTTACATTTAGAAATTCATCCTGATGCATGACATGACTACCAATTTTTTTTAAAGATACTTTGAGAAGAAATGCCACTCGTTAAACCCAGATCATGAGGATCCTAGTATGAGCTTGATTTGGTGCAGGGTTTTCAAAGCAAGGAAAGGCTACTCTTTCATGATAGGAGAACCCCCAACCCCGTCCCCTAACCCTGTCTCTCTCTCTCTCTCTCTCTCACACACACACACACACACACACACACACATACACACTCACTCACTCACACAAGGGAGAGGAAGCAGCATGAGGCTCGTGGTTGTTTCTCTGTTTCTAACGACCCATCTGCTGTTCCTCATGTTCACAGACAACATTCCGGACCCACTGTTAGTGGGACTAGCTGGTTGCCCAGTAGAGGGGATGGTTTGTGGTGAGCTATTCACACTCTCTCACCCCATTCCACCCATGACCTAAGGCAGCTGGCAGGGGTTAATGGGACAGAATGGAGTTAACTGGCTCCTGCAGGGATCAAACCCATGACCGATCTCATTAACACTCTGCTTTGACCAACTGAGCTGCAAAGCCATGGACTCTCATTGAATAGGAATTGGTCATCAAGTGGCACAGATGCCCTGCACTAAGATGCAGCTGACCTGAAAAGGCAGATATAAAATACAGGAGATTGATGGGATTTGAGCAAAAACCTTGAAGGACTTCAGGTCTAGGGTAGCTGTTCGGCTTGTTGCCATGCTTAATTTATCCCATCCACCTCTCCATGACTCCATTCAAATCACCCAGGGCAAAAGCAAGGACTTATGAAACAGGGACGGAGAGTTACAGCACATTGAATGTAATGAGAACAAATCAGGCAAGCACTTAAAAAGTTTTGAGAACTGTCATATATAGTCTAAAAAGCTACAGCTACAAAGGACTGGACCGTTGTCTCTCGCTGAAATTACACTACACTTAGCATCCTCTGTGCAATATTGTTCCTTCCCCATCGGATAAAATAACCCATCCTAATGCCCTGTCTTCTAAGTGAGGGCCTGGGACTTAAACTTTTTTCCTCTGCAGCTGTGACTATGGGCTCGCTTTCCAGCTCTTAAATTTCCTCCCATCTTTTTTCTTTTCCCCATTCTAAATAGATACTGCAAAAAGTTGTTAAGTTTTGCTTTCCACCCCACAAGGGTAAAATACAACCATTTCCTAAATAGGGATATTATGGTGTGCTCGGCCTCATCCACAGCAGAATATTTACATAAGCCTGAAGAGGTCTGAGAGTTTATTGGTTAAGGGAAAAATAAGCAGGCCATGAAATAATTATTTTTCATTGTTCCCTGCCAAAGCCATTCAGCCAAAGGCTAAATTGAGCTGCTATTGTGATTATTTGAACTATGGAGCCAAAAGTCTTTGCTGCAAAGCATCCCAGCTGTCCTAAATTTTGTTCTGATGGTTAGTTTTCATTCTGGCTCAGACACTGCCAAAAAAATGGTCCCCAAAATAGGCGGGTGGAAGGGTTGCTTTATCCAGACCCACATCAATTACCGATTTAGGGCCATTCGGAGAACTTGATTATTAACAAATCACTTCCTGAAACTGTTATGACAGGATTCCCATATGCAAACGGCAAGTCACTCATTTGCACACAGTGAGGTGAGGAAATTAAAACTAAGACTTCACAAATTTACTGATGGTCACTATTTTTTTTAACGCTAAGGCAAATGAATTCTTCCCAAAGGTCCTCTCGGCTAGA
This sequence comes from Cacajao melanocephalus, assembly GCA_963573385.1. Taxonomy (NCBI): domain Eukaryota; kingdom Metazoa; phylum Chordata; class Mammalia; order Primates; family Pitheciidae; genus Cacajao; species Cacajao melanocephalus. Next base: position 33,057 of record CAUYLG010065526.1, read on the forward strand.
AGGCTGCAGCAACAGCAGTTACCCAGGCTGGATTAATGGGGGCATCGACCCTGTGCTTGCCTGGCACCTTGACAGGTATGTGTAGTGACTGTAGCATTTCACAACTGAGTGAAATGGCCCTTCCAGGGCTTTCAGAAGCAAGGTATGCTTTGTTTGTTCAGTGTGGCATCCCCTACATCTGGAGCAATACCTGCCCATTGTAGGCACTCAAGCTGTATGTGTTGGAAAGGAAGGAAGGAAGGAAGGAAGGAAGGAAGGAAGGAAGGAGAGAAGGAAGGGAGGGAAGGAAGGGAGGGAGAATGGAGGGAAGGAAGGGAGGGAGAATGGAGGGAAGGAAGGCAGAAAGGGAGGCAGACTAACAATCCAGTGGGACCTAGAGTTTCAGTTAGTGTTGTCTTCTAAATAAATATTTCTTTTGTGTGCTGGGATGAACATATTTCTGAAAACAAACCTAGTGTGGAGACACAGAAAATAGCCAAATCAGTTATCTTTTATCAAACTGTTACTTTTTTCTACTTTGGCCAAGATCCATTCACCATGGAAAAAAGAAGCTAATGCAATATATTAATTTAATGCATGTACCATCAAAATGTACACTAGCTTGAACAAAAGCCAATGTGTTTCTAAAAGATTCCCTAAGATTTTCCTGCAATTTACATCTCCATTAATATATTTCAGAAATGGAATCAGCTGCAATTGTACATCAATACCATGTAAACCAATAAGGCCCATCTAGAGGTAAAGGAAGGATAGCAGAAGACCAGACACCAGGAGGAGGGTTCCCAGAGATTCTCAGGGAAACCATTCCTGTTATCTACATCTACATGACATCCAGAGGGAGTTTCCTGGAGCTTCAAGTTACTCCCACTTTTGGTGGGAGAAGTTTGATGTGCTGTGAAGCCAATTCTTCAATGCAGCGATAGAGCCTGGAGACACTGACTCACCTTTGGAGTGAGGGTGGGTTTCTTTCATTTCTGAAATTACTTGGAAGGAAGACAAAATCTTTAAAAGCAAAATTTCTTTCTTTTTTTTTTTTTGAGACGGAGTCTCAAGCTGTCACCCAGGCTAGAATGCAGTGGTGCAATCCTGGCTCACTGCAACCTCTCTGCCTCCTGGGTTCAAGTGATTCTCCTGCCTCAGCCTCCTGAGTAGCTGGGACTACAGGCACCTGCCACCACACCTGGCTAGTCTTTGTATTTTTAGTAGAGACAGGCTTTTACCATATTAACCTGGCTGGTCTTGAACTCCTGACCTCATGATCCGCCCGCCTAGGCCTCCCAAAGTGCTGGGATTACAGGCGTGAGGCACTGTGCCTGTCCAAAGCAAAATTTCTGTAACACCAGTTGCAATTTAAAAAGGCATTTTCACCCATATTCACACAACTCTAGAAATCTCCTTCCGTGAGATGCTTTCCCGGAACAATCACAAGGGCGTGGACTTCCTTGGTGTGTCTCTGTCATGAAATGTTTTTTCCCTGCCCATTCACTTCTCCACCCCAACCCTTGCCCCAAAAACTAAAGGTTAGAGATGGGAAAGGGTAATATTTATCCACCCAGCAACTAGAACCTCTGTCAAACATCAGCCATCTCTGACTGTCCATCAGCACTAACTAGTTCCAGATCAGCCTATGAAGTTACCATGCATAGCAATGCATGAGCAGACGAGCCATCTTTTAAGCAGAGATGGTAGCTAGCAGATACAGTCATCACATATAGGGAAAATCAGGATATCATAAAGCTAAAAGATATATTTGAAAAACAAAATGGTTTGGTGATTAACCGCAGGGCCATAACTGTAGAGGGTTTCCAAGTAAATTTAGAGCTGTACATTACTTCAGGCTAGGACAGGTAGGTAGTTTGTCATGGCTGCTTCAGAGGACACCACCAGAGGTTAGTGCCAAGAAGGACCTTCCCAATCACTCATTCCACAACTACCCACCCATATCCATGCCAATCCCCATGTAAGGGACAAACAAAACAAAGCCTGGAGGCATGAACATCATTCAATCATTCACCATCAAATGCAATTACTTTTTCTTAATTCTTAATCTCTTTCTCTCCACCCCATCTTTCCTTTATTGTCCCCATTTCTTCTTGCCCACTTTATCATCTTTCACTTCTTCCTAGATCTCAGGGCCTCCTTCCCAGTAGTTGTAGGAATGATAAGCACTTGCTATACCAGAAACTATTCTGAGTGCTTTAATATTCACCACCTCATTTGATATTCACAACAGCTCTATGAGGGAGGCACTATTATTGTCTGTGTTTTATTATAGATGAACAAATTGAGGTATAGAGAGATTAGGTGACTTGCTCCAGATTACTCAGCCAATGAACAGCAGAGATGTATTTTTAAAACATCCTTCCCACTTACATAGGAGGAAACTGAGGCATGAAGAGTTTTAGTAACATGCCCAAGGCCACTCAGCTTAGAAGAAGCAGCAGCAGGGTCCACTCACCACCTTCCTCATTATCCTGCTCAGGACCCCAACGTTAGAAGGCTTGAGGGACCAGGAGCAATGCTGAAGTCAAACAGCTGTGCTCGGTACGTCCTGGAGTCTACAGCATCATCAGGTTAAAAAACGTTATTTAGAAATCTAGGGAATCAAGAAAAGGCATCCACAGAGTGCTTTTGTTTTGTGAAAACAAGGCAAGAATTATTTAGCATATGTTCCTGCAGAACGATTTTGCCAGTTTCAGTCATTAAAAATAAACACTTAGTAGGATGACATCTATTTCAAATAGTTGCAGCCAAAAATAAATCTCTGCTTTAAAAAAAATGTATAAATAAAGTCATTCCAGGGCTTTTGGTTCTAACTTCCAGGGTAAATCAATTGGGAAAAAGTATATGCACAAGAAATTTAACTGTTTTTGGGCAAAGACAGTGGAGAAATCAAAGGATGTCCACAGATCATTGAAAACTCTATTTTAGTCATTTCAAATGCTAATGTTCTTCCTCCCACCTGCCAAAGCTGTTCACCAGAAAAAAAGAGTAATCTCTACAAGCCTGGTCCCTTATCTTTGGCCATACCCTTATGTAGAAGGGTCCAAACATAGCCTCTATCTACTTTATAGAAAATCAGGATCAGGACACAACCAAAGTCATGTGTCCTGAAAATTATTGGGTGAATGTTCGTTATACTAACAAATCGTTTTTAAGAGGAAGGGTCATGCCAATGTCCTAGGAAGATCCTGGAAAATATCTAACATATACAGTTACATTACCATTTAACTTCTACAGTCCTGGTAAGCATTTTCATTTTGTTTTTCTATTCTCTCTTTTACGTATTATTCCTATCTGGAATAATACATGGCCTGAGATGAGAGAAGAAATAGCCGAAAAAGGAAAATTCTTGTAAAATGATAAGAACTAAGCCCATGACCCCCATCAGAGGACAACCTTTGCCCCTCTATTCTCCACTGAGGTCAGCCGTGCATGGTGATTTAACACCTTGCCTTTAGTTTCCCGACCTCTCATCTGGCCTGCTGAGCCCCACACAACTTTCTGCAACTCGTGATTTAATTCCTATCTGAGTTGGAGGCATAGAAAGAACTTGACCTGTCACCTGTGTGACAGCCACAGCTCTACCTGCTGACTAGATGCTCTTCTGGATCCATCCCATTGGCCAAATGGAGGAACAGAACATCTTCCCCTTTAAAGAAAAGTAAGCCATGACAAGAAATACTTCATTTCAATTAAACTTAGCAGAAAATCAGAACCAAATCAGTCACATTTATTAGAAGACGCTGCAAATGGCAAGAGTTTTGAAGACACCATTCACAGTTACCTAAAGAATAGGTAAAATGTATGTGCATTCAAGGTGGTTCACTTCTTCCCAAAGAGTTATGGGTTCAGGTGAGGGCTCCAGTTTACAGGTTATTAAATAGCACCTCTGTCCTGAGTCTGGGTGAAATGGTGGAATGCTTTACATTTAATAACATATGTGGCTATCCACTTGTGGGTATCTAATTTGGAGTACTATTAATGTGTAGCCTTTCCTGGCAAATCTGCCTGCGGGATTAGTCACCCCCCAAAAAGTTCAGTTGAGTATTAACCACATTAACTTTGCAGCCTGTAACGTGCCTTGTGGATGACTTGTTTCACAAAAAACATTCCATGCAGAGTCCCCACTGCTGGAAAAATTGTGTTCCATCAAAAGGGATAACCACCCTGCCAATCCTGGCTGAGAACCCCGCCATCAAGCATACTCACACACACACAAAAAGCCAAGTCTAGGGTATCTTGGTTTTATTCAATTGCCAGATTTTCTCTGACCATATAAGACTCCTTTTCTTTCAAGGCTTTACTACAGACCAAGTCCTCCAAAATTGACTGAAAAGATTGATCTTTAAAGGTAAGAATTTTAAATGTTCTGTGTAGATTTTTTTAAAAATCTCTCACCATAAAGGCCACATGTTCCTTCTATTCCCCAAACATACTGTCCCCAAGAACAACTTCCTAATGTCTACAGTAATTCCAGAAAAACCAAAGAGAATTACCATCTCCAGTAACCAGAAAAGGATAAATACATCTTGAACCCACATTATAAATAGAAACAGTCACTGATCTTCTGCTCAGTGACAAGCACCCCTTAGAGAAGACCAGCTCACCAAAACCCTACTGAATTACTGTCCTCTTTCCTTACACTCTAGTTCTTTGTTACACGCAGTCTTCAGCTTTTACAAACCACCCTTGCAGAGGTGATTCAGTGTAATTAGAAATCAAGTTAAATCTTAGGGCCTGGAACCTTTATTTCTTCATAATGTTGTACACTTAATTGCTCCTGCCAGTTAGCAATGCAATTATGTTGTCTAGAAATGGAGACAAACAATAGATTTTAGTATTTAAACAGGAACTGAAACTGCAAGCAGAGAGCCACAAACCACACCATTAAACTGGAATTAAAGCTATATGTGAAAAGAAAAAGTTGGCCCAGCAATCATCTGCCTACCATGCAAAGAGAAAGTACCCACAGATCAGAAAGAAGATGGAATGCAGGACGCGAAGCTTGAGTTCCTAGTTTAGGGTGGGATTTTACAAAAACCCCAGGCATAAAAATATGACAGAATAAAGTAGACAATACAGGACAATACTTGCCCATTAGTGGCTAAATGAATAAAAGAAGCCTCTGTGTTGAGAGTGTCCCTTGTGCATAACCATTGCCTCAATGCAGCCTGTCTCCAATCTCCATGCCTACCAAGATTTTCTAAACTAATGCCTTACTAACAGGGTTAGAAAAGAGAACAACCAACCAACTGAAATTCATTCCATTTTCCAGAAACCATAATAAGAATCATGAAAACTCAAGTGACGCGCAGATTTGGCCTTGCATGTCCCTCTGGATCCCATGCCTAGAATTTCTTTTTCTTTCTATTGAGACAGAGTCTCACTCTGTTGCCAGGCTAGAATGCAGTGACACAATCTTTGCTCACTGTAACCTCCGCTTCCTGGGTTCAAGCGATTCTCCGGCTCAGCCTCCTGAGTAGCTGAGATTACTGACACACCACCACACCCAGCTAATTTTTGTATTTTTAGTAAAGATGGGATTTCACCATGTTGGCCAGGATGGTCTTGATCTCCTGACCTCCTAATGTGCCCGCCTTGGTCTCCCAAAGTGCTGGGATTACAGCCGTGAGCCACTTCACCCGGTCGGCCCCATGCCTAGAATTTCTATACACTCCACAACCCCATCACCTCCAGCAGTGCATGAATCTTCTCATTATAATCTACAAAGGGATATTCAGTCTTCCAGAAAAGCATCTTACTTCAGCTTTATGGAAGAAATTCGTTCAGCCTCTATCTCCATTATCTCTCCATGTAGAGACCTGAAAGGACTTAAAACATGCAAGAAACAACTAGAGTAGGTGTCACCAGAAGACTCTCCTGCTGGAAAGGCTCTACAGAAACTACAAAGTCTGAGAGAACCCACATTGGAGACAGCAACTCTCCTCATACCTGCAAAGAATTGTGGCTGGTAAATAAACAAGTCCAATACTGCTTTGGAGGACAAACATATCAAGATATTTGATGCCAGGTTCAGAGGGGCCTAAGATTTGCCTGTTAGGTGAATTTGCAAAATTGCAGAGCCCTTAGTGAAAATTATTTCTCCCAGGAGAGGCGTGAGAAAAATTTCTGGGTGTAATTTTATGTTTTTGGGAATAGCAAATTTTAGGAGTCTACCATCACTATTTCCTTCCAATTATACAAGTCGTTTTCCTGACAAAATAAAATTTGGCAAAGAATATTTTCAAATTCCAGGAAGTTTTCACAAGATGGCAAAAAAAAAAAAAATACATATGTAGTTCATGGGTTTGTGCATGGGCCATATACCTAATTACGTGGGCATCTGGCACCAACCTCAGAGCGGAATTCATTGATGGCTCTGTCTAGCCTCTATCCTGCCTTGTACTTTCATTTGAAAAGCCTCGTCCCAATTGTTTTCTAGACCCTACCTTAAAAAAATACTAAGTGTTGCACCTATGCCCGTTTTCTGAAATGCAAGCATTGCACCAAAAGCTAAGTTAGCCATGTCTGTACTACAACACTGGACCCTCCAAAAACTATCTCTCATCTTTAACTTATCTTTAATTCAAAAGTAATTGTGTACCATTACAGCTCAGAGTTTAAAATGAGCTCTCTACAAAACTTAAAGAAAAAAAAGAAATTACTTCTAACCCTTACCTTTGATATCTTATAAGACTTTTGGCCATGACTTACCTGTATAAATAGAAAGAACTAATTTACTACAGAAATGCCCATGGGCGAACATGTACTAGCTAATGAAGTGTTCAGCTTTTGCATGATTAACCAGCTGGTGGGGGTAGTGTAAAAGCAGAGGGCATAAAATAATAAGAAAAATTGATTAGCAGTCATTTTTTAAAGTAGTCCATGAAAAATTCCTTTTTTGTACTCACTAGCTCAAAAACCGAAAGGGAAGATAAACTTGAATGACTCACCAGGAAACTGAGCAGGCCCCACAGCTGCTGTTTGTGTCTTCAAAATTCTGTAAGTCAGGAGGCCCAGGTGAAGCAGGAAAAGACACCAAACTGCTTCCGAACGGACTGACTTACACAACAGGTCCTGCCGGTTGTCATAAAGTTAATTTTCTAATATGTTGCGAAATGCATTATAGAAAGTTGAAAACTATGACTGGGCTCTGTGTCCATTCAATTTTCTCTCTCGAGCACTCTGCTAGACCACACTTGGCTTTAACTACCGCCAGACCAATTCATTAAGAAAAAGGGTATAGTCTTGAGCCAGAATATTTATACACTTGACTCAGAAACAATCTATTCTAGGGGACATTTTCCCAAGCTAAATGCACTACAGAGGCCTTTCCTATTCATAAAACTCTTTAGCAGGTCTGCAACTCCCTTAAGGGAAAAGAAAGGGAGTCAGGTCCAAAAAGGAAAAACGCACACTGACCAAAAAGAAAGGAATGCCTAAGGAAAGACATGGGTTTGAGGTTACTTATAAAGCAATGAAACTGTTCTTTCTTCCATTTGCTTTGATTACACAACTAATATTTACTCAGCTTAGCCCTCCCTTTAGCACAGGGACAGGTATTTTCCAGGCAGGGAAAAAGAGAAAAAACGAAGCTGGGTATCCTCACTAGCACACCAGACTGCATTCCCCGATTCCATCCTTTACCTGGGATGTTGCTGATGTCAAAGAAAGAATAAGGTGGTGCAGAAGCAGTGCCTACACAGAGATTGTTTCTCTAACTTTTCCTTTCTCTTTCTTTCTCGCTCTCTCTCATGGACATGTCCATAAACCAAGTGATCAAAGCACAAGCCTTCCCATCCCTTCACTCTTCTCTGTGGTGATAGATAACAGCCCTCTTTCCAACCAGACCTTTCACAGATTTGCAGCAGACCATAAGTAGAACCAGACACTGAGCTATGCATGGGATAAACACACCACCATTACCAGAAAATCAACCATTTCCCTATGACTCCCAGGTAGAGAATCATTAATCCCACTTGACATTTTAGGTTTTACTGTGAAAAAGCTCACAGCGTGGTGGGAAGGCCACCACTGGCGGGTCGGCCACCACTGGCAGGCCTAGAGATCTGAGTTCTAGTACGAGGTCTGCTGCTAGCCTAGCTGTGTGAGCTTGGGCATACGGCTTAGCCTTTCTGATGCCCAACTTCCTCATTTGCAAAATGAACGGTTAGACAAGAAGATCTCTAAGCCTTCTCCCTAAGGTCTTCAGGGTTCTTTTTTCTCTGCTCATTGATATGTCAATAAACAAGAGGAGAAAGGCTGAGCATTTGTCAAACTTTACATTATAAAGATGTTCCAGGGTTGTGCTGTCCAATGCGCTGCCACTGGCCACATGCAGTGACTATTGTGCACTTGAAATGTGGCCAGTCTGGATTTCAGAGAGTATCCCCAAAATGCAAAATATCTTAGTCATAATTTTTTTAGTAGTTACATTGAAATGCTAATATTTAGGATAAATAGAATGCATTTTCAAAATCACCAGTGCCTAGCTGGCTCAGTCAAAAGAGCATGAGACTTAAAGTTACCTGTTTATTTTTACTTTGTAAAATAAAGCCACTGGAAAATTTAGAATTAAAAATGTGGCTCACACTGTATTTCTGTTACACAGCCAGGCTCTACAGGAGAGTTTGGCAAACTATGGCTTGCAGGCCAAATCTAGTCAATGGCCTGTTTTGATATATCCTGAAAGCTAAAAATAGTTTTTACATTTTCAAAGAGTTGTTTAAAAAAAAAAACTATGTTATAGAAACCACATGTGACCATCAAAGTCTGAAATATTTACTATCTCACCCTTTACAAAAGCAGCTTGCCAACCACTGCTCACAGCTCTCCTTTCAGAGTTCGGATACTACAGTAACACCCAAATCTTCAATATAGTGTCATGAACACACGATGAGAGAGAACTCCCCTACCCATCTTCATCTTCCCACCACTGTCCTGAATGTGGTGGGAGAGAATAAGAGGAGAACTGCAGAAAGAGAAGGAAAGGAGAGTCCACGCTCAATGTTTGTATTTTCCCTGTCTAACCACAGTAGCAGCAAAGCTTACACACATTTCAACCTCACAGCTTTCAGGTTTCTTCTTAAGAGAAAATGGCTTAGCATGAAGAAACTCAGCCAAGGGGGAAACATATGACAACTTTAACCTAATTTTGTAGCATAATTTGGGGGGACAAATTTACAGTGACCAACTGATATGGTTTGGTTGTGTCCCCACCCAAATCTCATCTTGAATTATAGTTCTCATAATCCCTATGTGTGGTGGGAGGGACCTGGTGGGAAGTAATTGAATTATAGTTTCCCCCATGCCATTCTCGTGATAGTAAGTTCTCAAGAGATCTGATGGTTTCATTAGGGGCTTCCCACTTCGCTCAGCTCTCATTCTTCTTCCTGATGCCATGTGAAGTAGGATGTGTTTGTTTCCCTTTCTACCATGATTGTAAGTTTCTTGAAGCTCCCCCAGCCCTGCAGAAATGTGAGTTAATTAAAACTCTTTCCCTATAAATTACCCAGTCTTCAGCTGTTCTTTATAGCAGCATAAGAACGGACTAATCCACCAACTGTCCCAGTTTGCCAGGATCAAGAGCTTTCTGGGAATGCGGGACTTTCCCTTCTAAAGTGCTAAATTCAGGACAGTCCTGGGCAAACAGAATGAGTTGGTCACTTCGAATTTGACCAATAAAAAATATGGTACCATGTTACATAAAGAATGCACTACTAATCACATTTTTAAAAATAGAAATACCTTCTTTAACAAGCTACCTGTTGAATTTTTGCCTTTTCTACTTTCATTGCCTCTTAATTACTGAAAATTAAATTTTCAGTAAGTTTTCCACTGACCATTCAGTTCTTTCATTTTATGATCTTGGATCAGATCCCTACTATTTCTGGGCCTTTTTCCTCTATAAAAATATACTGAGTAGAGAGTGCATTCTTCCCGGTAACTTCTGGTGGAGGGTAAAACACTAGACTCAAAGAACTTTGAGTCAATTGAGGATTTGCAATTCAAGATCCATGTTCCATACAGGATGACTAGACAACAATTGTCCATAGGATGGATTTTTAAAAGTGTTTTAAATTGTTCAACACTGTAATTGCTTGAACTGGAGATAACACAGAACTCAGTATGATCCAGCTTCTAAATAAAAAATTATATAAATGGCACTTCAAACCCAAAAAAGTTATATATTCCATACATGTAATCCTAATGGAGATATTTTATTATTTGTTTCGTTATTAGGGGTGATTGTTTTGAAAACTGTGGATGAAATGATAGTACATAACAGTTTCACAAACAATTGAAACTTCAAGAATGAAATTCCCCATCTCCCAAATGCTATGAAAATATTCTCATTGTTTAGGAAAAGATGGTGTCATTCATTGCATATTAAACACACACTCTCTATGTTTCATCAGGGATGCTCTATTGTGCAATAATTGGTCCCCATTGTTACATGCACAATTTGGCTGCTCACATGTAAAAGTAAAACCTCTTAAATAGCTATCTCCACTGATAGCCTTAGGCATAGACGGTCCCCTGTGGCCACGTGCCTGCAGCAACCCATGACTAAGTCTTATGGAAGGGGAGGGGGAGATTAAAAGGGGGTACACCTGTAATCCTCTATTTACATTAGAAAGGCACCCCTGAAACCTCATTAGCAATGGCTGAATGCTGTGTCAAGTCCTCAGCAAGGGCTTTGCCCAGACTGGAGCTTGCTAAGGTAAATGTAGTGGCCCATGCCTAGGACAGAGGGAAGACACTGAATGACAAAAAGTTCTGCTGTATCCTAGTCCTTCTTATCTTTGCAGAAACACTTGTCCCCTTTTTTTGCAGTACCCAGTTTCACCCATGCTAAACCCACAAATCTGAGGCCATTTCCTTCCTTAACTATCACTGAGGCCTCTCTACCCCTGCGAGCTCATAGAGATGGCTTCTAAATACTGAAGACATTTTGGTTTCCTCCACGTTATTGAAATTCTCCCTCCTACCTTCTAAACTCCTTTTATGTCAAAGTCGCACTTTGGAGATTTTGTAAATGATTAGTGTTAATGTTTTGATGTCTGTTTTTAAAAGAGACATGAATTTATTAAGCCAAAAAAAGATGTAAAATGTTCTAAAATTATATTGTGGTGATGGTTATATAACTCTGAATATACTAGAAGCCATTAAATTGTATACTTTAAAAGGGAGAGATGTATGGCATGTACATTATATCTCAATAAAGCTCTTTTCAAAAAGCCATAGAAATCTAAATAACTTAGTTTTGAAAACCTAAGAAGCATAGGTCTGAGTTAGCTTAATTTGACACAGTAACCCTCTATTGTGAATAATAATAGCTAAAGTAGCTTTAGTGGGTTCTTTGGAGTAGGCAGTTCATAGAGGGTCTTATTTAAAGTTCATAGTAAGCTTATGAGGAATGGAACACTGTTATTTCACAGCAGTGAACTAGATACTTAAAGAGTTTAAATACCTTTGTTAAAACTATGCAGTTACTAGGGAATGGCACTGAGATTGGAGCCAAGGCCTTCATCTCCAGAGCTCAGTTTCTGAAACGTTGTGCGCATCTGAATATCCAGAACTTGCTTGGTTTTTGACAACAATTATCCTGAATGTTAGTAACATTCTGAAGACTCAGACAAGTTCTTTCATCTAGCTATGGCTTGATTTCTTGATTTTATACAATAAGACCTACATAACAGTTATTTACATAGAATAGATCCTCAATAATCTATCATTTAATATGCATTTGCTGAAAATAATAATGCCTATGAGATTTCGCAACTTGAATTACATTTTAAAGCATCCAGGGATAAAGCAGCTTGCTGTAGAAAGGGATTGCTATGGCTCCTACATAAATAAAAATGGTAAACATTTTTCATACCCACATAGCCTCATTGTTAGGCTCCACTTATTTCAAGCAAGGTATTCTGACAACTGTTAGAGTTTTACAGTTTGAGACGCATCCTTCTGAAAATTCTTTGTCCCTGATGGTCTGTCTGAAATGCTGTGACTCCTGGGTCTAGCTCTGATAGGCCCAGAGGATTTTCTTCCCAATTCAGTGTAGTCCTGTGAACCACTGGGGGACCTGCCCTTCTGTAGCAAGCTTTACTCTGGCCACAAAACAATTCAGCACATTGTTCTGTCATCCAGGGTACCCACATCTAAACCACTAGGGCAATCACTGCTTCCCCTGAAACAAAAGCCAACTTTGTCCTGCAAAATCTTTTTCATACAGAAAAGTAAAGATGGGAGACAGCCCAAGGCATGGAGCATGTGGGGCAGCGTTGGTCCACGCTCCTGCTCCTCTTGCATCCTATTCAGAGGCCCAGGAGGACAGCAACCAGGCTACAGTGCACGATATGTAACACTAGGTATGTTCTGTGCCTAATGATAATTTTAATAACACAGAGGAATGGTGGGCAAGCAATGCATAGTGAAATATTACATCATAAATTAGAGGGTCAAGATCTAGGATTTCCTGCATTGCATGGAAAAAAAGGAAAATAACGCCTTCTATGTATCTGTTTGTTACTTTATTTTTAACAAGTCTTTAAAAAAAGATTTCCAATTAAATGTCAAATCCTCCTTGCTGATGGAGAACAAGATAGAGCAGGCTAGTCCAGAGTTCAAATCCCAGTGGATTACTGGTGTGACCTTGGCCAGATTTCTTTGCAGGACTTGGCCTGAGTTTTCTCATTGTTGAAATGGGACTAATAATATCTACCTCATTAAGATTGCTGTGAGAATTAAACAGATGATGTATAAAAGTGCTGAGAGGCCTGGTCTAGTGGCTCACACCTGAAATCACAGCGCTTTGGGAGGTGGAGTTGGGAAGCTCACTTGAGGCCAGGATTTCGAGACCAGCCTGGGCAGCCTAGAGAGACACTATCTCAACAAAAACAACAAAAAATTGTTGAGCAAAGAGCCAATATGATGTCTCAGTAAAGAATAGCTGTTGTTGTTACTGCTAGTCCTAGTGGGTATTTAAGAACTCAGAAATTGAGGAATGAGACCAAGATACTCAATATTGCCCATCTCAAAGCAGGCCTGTTTTCTTACTAAATTTCAGATCGCTTTCTCCACTAGACAATCTTCTCCACAAAACCAGCCCCTTCCAAATGTCTCTGGTCACAGAAGTGAGCTATAAACAGTACTAGGCCCTATGATATTTAATAGGATGTTTAGGTTTAATACAAAAGTCAAATACTTTAATAAAGTAAAAACTCTAGGGATTCTGTAAAAAAATATCAGGAGCTGAAGGCAGAACCATTACAAAGGAAGCCTAAACAACTTGTCAGAGTTTTAAGGAGATCTAGGATTCTAATATTAGCCCAAATACTGCATGTTCTCACTTATAAGTGGGAGCTAAATTATGAGAACACATGGATACATGGAGAACGACACATGCTGGGGCCTATTGGAGGGTAGAGTTTGGGAGAAAGAAAAGGACCAGGAATAATAACTAATGAGTACTAGACTTAATACCTGGGTGATGAAACAATCTGTACAAGAAACCTCCATGACACAATTTTACCTATGTAACAAACTTGCATTTTACCCCTGAACTTACATTTTTAAAAAGTGCGTAGGCAATGGAAACCAGTCAATCGGTCAGCAGCATGGTACTTCCCCCAAGCTGGTACTAACCTCATACCTTTTTAGCTCTCCTCAGTCATGCCAGATTTGGGGGCTGACCACCAGAGAAGAATCTCTCCTCCAGGCCAGAGGAATAACTTCTAAGCTGCTTCCTGTGGACCACAGGGCTGAGTTTGTTCTGCACAAATGGTAAGGGACTGACAAATGTCTCAGGGAGCCTGATCCTGTTCCCTGATAACAAATACTTAGTTTTCCTTTTTACCTCTGATCTGAGATTCTTCTCTAACACCCAGATAAGGTAGATATTTATCCCCTTCTTCCTTTAAGAGAAGACTATTTGCACTACTCCAAATGTTTTATATTTTTTCTTATTCCACTGTATTAGTCTGTTTTCATGCTGCTGATAAAAGACATACCTGAAACTGGGCAATTTACAAAAGAAAGAGGTTTATTGGACTTACAGTTCTTCCGGGTCCCTCTCATAACATGTGGGAACCATGGGAGCCACAAGATAAGATTTGGGTGGGGACCCAGCCAAACCACATCATTCCACCCTGGCCCCTCCCAAATCTCATATCTTCACATTTTAAAACCAATCGTGCCTTCCCAACAGTCCCCTAAAGTCTCAACTCATTTCAGCATTAACTCAAAACTCCACAGTCCGAAGTCTCATCTGAGACAAGGAAAGTCCCTTCCACCTATGAGCCTGTAAAATCAAAAGTAAGTTAGCTACTTCCTAGACACAATAAGGGTGCAGGCATTGGGTAAATACAGCCATTCTAAATGGGAGAAATTGGCCAAAATGAAGAAGCTACAGGCCCCATGCAAGTCCAAAATCCAGGAGGGCAGGCCCCATGCAAGTCCAAACTCCAGCGGGGCAGTCAAATCTTAAAGCTCCAAAATGATCTCCTTTGACTTTATGTCTCATGTCCAGGTCATGCTGATACAAATGGTAGGTTTCCATAGTCTTGGGCAGCTCTGCCCCTATGGCTTTGCAGGGTACACCCTCCCTCCAGACCACTTTCACAGGCTGGTGTTGAGTGCCTCTGGCTTTTCCAGGTTCATTGTACAAGCTATTGGTGGATCTACCATTCTGAGGCCTGGAGGATGGTGGCTCTCTTCTCACCAGTGTCCCAGTAGGGACTCTGTGTGGGGCTTCCAACTCCACATTTCCCTTCTGCGCTGCCTTAGCAGAGGTTCTCCTTGAGGGCCCCACCCATGCAACAAACTTCTGCCTGGGCATTCAGGCATTACCATACATTCTATGAAATCTAGGCAGAGGTTCCCAAACCTCAATTCTTGACTTTTATGCATCCACAGGCTTATCACCATGTGGAAGCTGCCAAGTCTTGGGGCTTCCATCCTCTAAAACAACAGCCCAAGCTGTACCTTGGCCTCTTTTAGCCAGGGCTGGGGCAGCTGCAACACTGGGTACTAGGGTACCTAGGCTTCACAGAACAGGAGGGGTCCTGGGCCCAGCCCAGGAAACCATCTTTTCCTTCTAAGACTCTGGAACTGTGATGGGAGGGACTGCCATGAAGACTTCTGACATGCCCTGGAGACATTTTCCCCATTGTCTAGGGGATTAACATTTGGCTCCTTGTTGCTTATGCAAATTTCTGCAGCTGGCTTAAATTTCTCCCCAGAAAATGGGATTTTCTTCTCTATCACATCATCAGGCTGTAAATTTTTCAAACTTTTATCCTCTGTTTCCCTTTTAAAACTGAACGCCTTTAACAGCACCTAAGTCACCTCTTGAATGCTTTGCTGCTTTGAAATTTCTTCTCCAGATACCCTAAATCATCTCTCTCAAGTTCAAAGTTCCACAAATCTCTAGGGCAGGGACAAAATGCTGCCAGTCTCTTTTCTTAAAGAGAACAAGCTTGACCTTTGCTCCAGTTCCCATCTAGCTCCTCATTTCCATCTGAGACCACTTCAGCCTAGACGTTATTTTTCATATAGCTATCAGCATTTTTGTCAAAGCCATTCAACAAGTCTCCAGGAAGTTCCACACTTTCCCACATCTTTCTGCCTCTTCTGAGCTTTCCAAAGTGTTCTAACCTCTGCCTGTTACCCAGTTCCAAAGTCGCTTCCACATTTTCAGTTATCTTTTTAGCAACATCCCACTCCTGGTACCAATTTACTGTATTAGTCCGTTTTCATGCTGCTGATAAAGACAAACCCAAGACTGGGCAATTTAAAAAACAAAGGGGTTTGTTGGGCTTACAGTTCCACGTGGCTGGGAGGCCTCACAATCATGTCAGAAGACAAGGAGGAGCAAGTCACATTTATGTGGATGGCAGCAGACAAAGAAAGAGGTTGTGCAGAGAAACTCCTGTTTTTAAAACCATCAGATCTCACGAGACCCACTCACCATCACAAGAACAGCAAAGGAAAGACCTGCCCTCATTATTCAATCATCTCTTACTGGCTCCTTCTCACAACACATAGGAACCATGGGAGCCACAAGATGAGATTTGGGTGGGAACACAGAGACAAACTACATCTTTCACTAAATCCATGATAAGTTTTCTTTAAAGCACTTAAATAAAGGCTTCACCCTACCAATTATTTGTATTTGTTTTTATAAATTTCGATATGTTTCCAAATTGTGTCTCATTATGTTTTGTTCCTCCACCTTGAATACAAGCTCCTACAATTTGAAGACTGGCTTTTGTTTTTTCAATCCCATCCCAGTGCCTCCTGAATGGTAGCATTCTGTACACATTCACAAAGTAATCAACATAACTGCATCCACTCTGCCTTAAGCTTTGCAGGCTAGGCTCCATGGAAACATATGGAAATAAAGATAAACACCCCTCCCTTACACACACACACACACACGAACACACACCACATACAAGAGCAGGGCAAGAATAAGAGAGAGAATGTGTGTAAGGAGAGGGACGGCAACAATGGCTAAATTATTTTAACATAGTGATATCTCACACAACATCCCTAATTGCCTTCATGTTCTTAAACCTTCTGGTTCATAAAAACTGTGTTGCTATAATTTTTTTTACTATTTCAGGCTGGTGGTGGCAAAATGGGTTATTTAGGCTGTTAGAAAATAGGCATTTGGACTGGTCATGTGAGAAAAAAGTCACTAGGCTAGTAGTTAAAATTCCATCTCTTCTGTGGCTTTGTTGAGAAAATTAGGAAGTCATTGCCCTGTCTCCCTGTCTATAGTCCAGTGAAGAAGGCAGCTAAGAGATGCCTTGACCCCAGTCTCCACAGAGAGAAAAATACCCCCTTTTTTCCCTACATGATCTGCCCTGGGACTGGAATTTCATAATTCTCTTCAAACTATTCATTTTGTTACTTCAGGATATAGTAAGTAAAGCTGCTGCTTTAGTTAAACTTTTACAGCATAAGTCAGCAATCAAAAACTGTTTTTATGCTGACTGTTTTAGTTTTGAAATATTTCAGAATTTTTCTATTAAAAATTATTTTTTTCCTCTCCTGTGAAATATGTTCACATTGCTAGTACACCTTTACCCTTCCAAAAATCCTGTGAGATTATTTGTTTTGATTATGAGAAACCCGAATTATGGAGGTTTAGTAATTTGCCCAATAACACACTATCAGCAGAAATTTGGATTGAGATTCAAACCAAACCAATATGTCTCCAAACCCTACTCTTTGCACTTATGCTAGCTACGCAGTGGGACTCAATCGATGCGGTTGGGTCTACTGCTCCACTCAACACAGATAGAAGCCCAGAAATTTCCTGGACCTAAAGGAAATACATACAAGATCAATTACATCAACACAGGGCATTCTGAGTTTGATTTGGAGTTTCTGGCAATATATCCCATTGCCCTGTAGTATATTTTGTTACTCCTTTGTACATTGGGAACCCTCAACAGTTCTCCTACATTTAGTTCAGTTCCTTTCCTGCCCCCCAATCTTAGTTTAAAATTCTCCATTGAGTGGGTGTAGAGAATTTTAAACTAAGCATGAAAAAATATTCTCATCTTTTTCATAAAAAAATTAAATCACAGAGGCCCAGGGATCTCTAGCTAAGAGGCCCCATAGTCAGAAACACTGTAAAAAGATCATAGCTGACACCACAGTTGGTGAAAATAACAGCCTGCAAGCTGTGCCAAAAGCCCTTTTTCCTCATCTAATCCCCCATCATTCTTCTGATATAAGACAGCAAATGCATTAAATCCTTTAAACATTCATAGCAAGTTGGTATAAAGGTAGTACATTTTAAGAGTTGAAAGAATGTCTATAAACACACACACACACACATGTATGTATACATCCATCCACAAATAATACTACATCGTTTTTTAAAAAATAGGTTCAGTAGAGACTTAAAATAGTTATTTAATCTAATTGATGCCATGTATGACAGTAAAGAAGCTAGCTATGTCCAAATTAAATTCAAGGAGTACATTTTCCATCTTTTGCTTCTCCGGAAAAATCAGTCTCCACAACAAGCCCAGTATATATAGTTTTTGTTTATTGTTTCCTCCCTGGAACATGAAAGTGGTCTTGGATATCAGAGAGTAAACAGGCATCTGACTGTCACCCTACCAGCTGGCAGATTCAAGTGTCACAGCTAAAGCCCACACCTGCTTAGTTTCCCACAGAATCCTCACTTTAATTAGAATTAGATATTGGTCTGTGAGTATGTGTTCTAATTTTATTTTTTATTTTAAATCTTGCTTTGGCATGCAATATCTTTTTAGATTCTTTGAAGGGAATAAGTATGCTTATCCCAAGAAATCATCAGGGTTATATTCAAAGCAATGCACCCAGTAGGTTCACATCATTCTGGCATGTATCATCTGAAGCTCATGAGAACCATGTGAGAGCCCTGTCATTCGGTTGTGCTGCTGTCATATTTTGACGGTCCCTGATAGCATTCCATTTCAGTCCGAAAGAACCCATCACTCTAATAGGTGGGCTTGCTCTAACCATAGATATGCATTTCTGCTTTAATAAAATGTAGAATTATTTATATTATGGATAGCTCTATTTGTTTTTCTTGAATCACTCAGCTATACAGTATGCTGAATGACACATAAATATAGAAATTATGGAAATAGAGAAAGCATTTTACCCAATGCAGATCCTGAGTTGCTAAAATGAGTCACTAAAATTTCTCTCTAGGGTGGCATTTCAAATCTAACCTTGTCCCAAATAACAACTGACCACCAATTTCTTTGATTCCCAAGAATGGAGAGCTCTGCAGTGTGACTCAAGCACCGAGCATTTGCTGTTCCGGCTTGAAGCACTCACCTAGGAGGAAAGTAAAGGGAAAAATATATACATACATACAGACACACACACACCAACACACACATACTACATGTGCTCTGACATCCTGCAGCAGTAGAAGAATACACAGAATTCCACTACCCATCCCCAGCCCCCCACACTCCCCCTTGCCCATGCTCCACAGGCCCATTCTAAGCATGCAAACAGTATTGGTACAAGTATTTGTAAACAAGGAAATGTGAAGATATTTCTAACTCTAATTATAGACAGTCAGAGCTAAAATTAGAAAGCTGATCTGTTCACTTAAAAAAAAAAACTTTTTAAAAGCTCTCCAAAAGGGTTAACTTAAATGAAAGCAGCCAGTAAGCTCTGATTTGGCAAGGAGTGGTGAACTCCGGTGACACAGCCAGGGAACTGCTGATAATCAGCATTGCCACTGTGCCATGAGGTATGCTTCCTCATTCCTAGCGAAGAAAGCCATGATTTTCAACCTTTATCATAGTATGATACTGTCTTCTCTGGGACAGGACATTAATGATACCTCTTTTACTCGGTGTCCTGATACCTCCCTTTGTAACCTCAAAAACATGTTAAAATGCATTCTCAAAATTCCTATTTTTCCTTTTGCTCCCAGCTCCAGTGCAAATTTAATGCCAAACATTAAGCATTTCTTGGTATTCACAAACACACACACACACACACAGACAAAGACCCAATAATAACCTCTGTAAAGATGCTCAAGTCTCAAACTCCATCAAGAAACTCAGCAAAGAAGACAAACTTTACACATCTGTAGGGCGATCATATCACATTCCAATTCTAGACCCAGCAAAGTAAGCCGCCCTCACCCATTGCAGCTAAATTGGGCCTCAAAGATGCTTTCCATAAATGGAAAGAAGGAAGCTGGGTTCAGTTGCAAAGAGGAAGCTTTTTGCTCCCATTTACACAAACAATATAAAATTGCCAGACTCAACCTGAAAAGTTTGTGTCATTTTCAAAGCCTATCAGTAATAAATGAATAGTACACAACTTATTTCTTATTAGCCAAAATTCTCAGTCATATTTCCTAAAATGAAACACATCATTGTTGACCCTTTTTGGTCTTACAGTACCAATTCCTTGGTACTTGCCATCATTTTAACCAGAATTTTAAATTTAGCTATTTTTGTACTTGTTTTCATTACTCTTACATTGAGCCAACTTCTCAGGATAAGAGGCAAAAGAATAATGGAGATTTTCTGTACCCACATCCTGGCTCTTAAAAACATATATAAACAACAATTTAAGTCATATTTCTAAAGATAAAGTGTTAATGTTCTTTATATGGATTATGTCCATACTAGAACAAGACAAAAACTAAGAACTCAAAATGGAGAGCTAAAGGTCAATTATCTGGGATTACAAAAAATGTAGATAATGGTCCCTCCTGAATACTCATTCACTACCTATTAGCAACAGCTTCAATCTCATCCCTTCCCTTATACCACTACCCAGAGCTCTGAACAAAAGAAAAAAAAAATCTGCCAGATTGTAACTTTACCTTTCTCCAATTTCTAGAAAAGATATCAATAGGAATAATGTAACCAAAGGCAAATAAAAACAGAAAAAAAATGTGGATCATTTGACTACTGTGCCTTCAATCTCAAGATCCAGTCAATTATTAAATAAGGCAATAATCACTTCTCAGGTTTACTGAACTAGGTAGCAGACTCTGAAATGCACAAGTCCAGATCACTTCTTCTTCCTCCATAGGATGCATAATTTAGCCTTCTGACATTCTGTCCACTGACCACCCTCCCTTTTGGCTACATGGAAGTCCTTGCCCAGATTGGCCTCTGTGACTAGCCACTGAATGTTAGCCCCTCCTAACACCTTGGACTCTCCTTCCTCCCAAACTTTCTCAACCATGGGGACCTTCCCGCCATCTGCACACACTCACTGTCTTCATTGACTACATGGCCGTACTAAAAAGATTCATGTAATGACACAATGGTATCCCATTCCAAGTTTCTTCTATATTAAATTAAATAAATGTGACCCAACCCTGGAAATCTTTAATTCATCTCTTGTTCGTTCCTAAAGTAATCCACATACTAACTATTCCAAACCTAACCTGTACATCTCCACCTCCTATGCTGACCTCCACCTCAG
Source organism: Cacajao melanocephalus (assembly GCA_963573385.1). Lineage (NCBI taxonomy): Eukaryota > Metazoa > Chordata > Mammalia > Primates > Pitheciidae > Cacajao > Cacajao melanocephalus. The sequence goes on from CAUYLG010065526.1 coordinate 54,042, forward strand.
GTTACCAGTGAGGCAAAATTGCAACTCCGCCTCCAGATAACTTAGAAAGAGGCACATAATCATGGACTATAAATGACACATAAAATCTCAGTCCATTTTCATATTTTCTGACTGGCACTTTTTAAGAAATAAAAAACAGCTCTGCAGGAAAATGGACTTCCTCCCGAAAGCCTCAGCAAAAACAGTCACCAGAATAATTCACTGGCACTGGGTTATTAAAATCCCTGACAGGTATTACTTAAGATGCTAGAATATTATTCAGGCACATGTGTACACATATATCTACCTTCTGTGCTTGTGTGCTCACACACACAGACACACACACACTCACATTTTTAGTAAGTACTCATTAAGCTATCGGAGATATTAAAACTAATCACGGCAGTTTTCCTTTAATGTTATCCTCAGCATAAAGAGAAATGAGCCCATTGTCATTTATTTTAAAATCATTCTTTATAAAAAATAGCTAATCTCCAGAAGCACACCTGGTTTACTGAAGTGAATACAAAGATGCAGCATATAGCCTTAATGTGCTCAGCTGGGGAAATATATTTTTTTAAATGAGCATTTGTTAGGGTTTTATTTGCAAATGCAAAACTATCCAAGGCACTCTTTGTGCATGTAGAGATTTTTCATTTCAAAAACCACATTAATATAGGAGGATTCCCATCAACCCCTAAAAGCAGCAAAGAAAATTAACCCTTGCGGAATTGTAAATGACAAAAACCCCGTAAGACCAGGTCAGAGGAAGTTCAAAAACCAGGAAACCATCAACACAACCCCAAAGTGCATCCAAAAGAAACTTATAACAGTCTTCCCACAAAATCTCCAGACTCGTATATTTAAAGTGAAAGGATCTGCAGAGTTGACTCAGGTATTAAAAGTGGGAGAAAAAGGGAGACCTGCTGGAGTAAACCCATGAACTACCCTTGGGACCTCCCGAAGGAAAATGGTAAGTCTAGAGCTTTCCCTGATCTCCCGAGGTGGCTGGTCTCTGTGAGGAGGCACAAGGTTGCCCCAGTTGCCAAGGATGGGATATTGGAAGTTTTGCACAGCAAGGCCATGTGGGATAATATGCGTGGCTCTTCGCCATGTTAACTGGGTGTTTCCTAGATACGATGGCAGGTGTCATTTTTTTTCCCATTTGATCAGGGAATGTAATATATCTTCAAAACAATTTTCACCCAACTGGCCAGAGATGTTAAAATCCAACCCTGAAAGACTCCCTTGGGCAATTTCCCTTGGAGGCACACTGTCCTTTGCTGCTGTTTCTTTTGAAATATGTAATTTTCACACAAAATTCTTTAGAGTGTTTGCTTCTTTAGGATTTTGTATGTATTTTAAAATAAAATCAAAGTATATAGTTAGTATATATGGAGATGCCTTTCCATTTGGGAGCTAAAGAAAATAATAATTCTGATAAATGACGAACACAACAAGAGCAAGTAGGTTGGCATTTCCAGTGCTAAAATACATAATGTCCATGGAGCTTGCTGTGACCCAAAAGAGTTCAGGCATGTCTCCAATAAAAGGAATTATGTCAGGAACCACTGATATCCATGCTGCACATTCCTTTCCAAAAAAAAAAAAATCCCTAAAATTATTGCTTTTTCTATTTATACCCCTGATGGATACTAGTATAATACCAGGAGATACTTTCTTTTAATTTTATATCCCCATAGCACCCAGCACAGTATCATATACAGAAGAGATGATCAAGAAATAGGTGTTGATTGACTGAATGAATTCTCCTGCTGGCACTAGATCAAGAAAGACATGTTAGCCAAATACACCTAAATTAGGTTACTCACTCCTTGGCTTAAACCCCTTTGATGGCTTTCCATTACCTACTTTCAGATAACATCCAAGCATCTTCTAATTATTCAGCTCCTACCTGCATTCCTAGCTTCATTTCTCATCAAGAATTTTGCAAGTATTTGGAGCATAAAGTAATAATAGAAATAAAGTTGATTTTCGAGAGGAAAATCTTAAGAATCACACAGAATGGGATAAGAAGGGAGATATGGTGGCTCATACCTGTAATCCCAACACTTCAGGAGGCCAGTGCAGAAGGATCACTTGAGTCCAGGAGTTCAAGACCAGCCTGGGCAACATTGTGAGACCCTGTCTCTACAAAAAAAAATGGCCAAGTGTGGTAGTATGCACCCATAGTCCCAGCTACTCAGGAGGCTGAGGCAGGAGAATTGCTTGTGCCCAGGAATTTAAGGCTGCAACGAGCCATAATTGTGCCACAGGCACTCGGCTTGAGCAACAGTGGTGAGATCCTGTCACACACACACACAAAAAAGGGAATGGAAGATATGCAACATCATTGGAAAGAGATAAAATTATTTCCTGGTTGGTAAGATTTGTTGTAAGTTTATCGAATATATTAACATATGTAAGTGAAGGATGTGTTACTCAAAAAGGGAGGTAGCATGATCAGCTATGGGACATGCCATGGGAGAGGGAGTACTAACCAATAGACTTATGTATCAACTGGTCTAAATGGTAAGCCTTTGCCTACCATGAAGTGGTTGTATCAAACTACTTATCATTTGAATAATCTAGTTACCATCTTCTAATTTAATACTCATCTACCAACCTTATGATTATGATTTGATTTCCTAAAGAAATATTCATTTTTGAGCCATAAATCTGTATATCCTACTGAATACTAAATATCTCCACGTGGATGTCTCATAGGAACTTCAAATTCAGCATGTCCAAAAATGGGTGAATCTTCCCAACCAATTCTTTTTTCCAGTATTTTGTGTCTTGGTAAATGGCGCAGTCATCCATCCATGAGAACCAGAAACCTGGGATTCTCACATTCAATCAATTCACCTCGTGTAATTAAGCAACAAGTACTATCAATTCCACCTTCTAGATATTTTTCAAATCCATTAACTTCCCTTCACCCTCATTGTCATCACTCAAGTCCAAGCTACAGATATCTTTCTCGGCAGACCTTGTTTCTATTTTTAGTAGGGAGAATATTTTTGAAATAATAAATAGATGCATTAAATCCTATTCTGTTGCACCTATCCATTTTCACAGCTGGGCCATGATGATCGTTATCCCAATGGGGGAAGCAGATGGGAACGACCAAGAAGAAAGAAGACATTGTTCAGCTTTGAGTCTCAAAGCTGACTTGCTTGATCTCTGTAGCTAGACAGAAGCCTCAAAAGCCAGGCTTTGTACAAAGAGAGAAAAGGAATTCTAATCCCATAGTTAAGTGCTTTGGCTTTTAAACTAGATTGTAGTGTTTGACTGTAGGCCAAGGGAGGGAGAATATGCAATGGAACTAGAGAAAAAAAGTAGCCCACATTTCCAGGCTAGGGTATCAGGGGAGGAAGAAGAAGATGGACAGAGATAGCTGTAGCAGACCAAGAAATATGTGTCGTAACTCACTTCTCTGAAGTGCTGGATCAGATGGCATCTGAAGAGTTTTTCTCTCCTTCCTATTTGAGTCTGTCTTTCAGGGTCCTCCCTAACTAAAGTAGCCCAGAGTAAAGGTGAAAGGAAACACGAGTTAGCAGAGAGTAAGTGTAAGTAGCTTCCCAGTTGTTCCTTTGCCTTCAAGGTAGTACAGTCGGATCTAGGAGGTCTTGTGTGCTCAGTGGAGGGGCAAGGGCAGTCACTGATGGTATGGTTAGAGAGGCCACAAAAGGCTTGGGCTGAGAGGTGGAGAGCAGAGGGTATTTTACTGGCTTCCAGATGGAACACAGAACCAGACTTCAGACAGCCATGATGCTGTAGTATTAGAAAGAGCTCAGGAGCAATGAGGCAGCAGAGAGGACTGCAGGCCCCAATCTAGCTGAAATAGAACAGACATTGAGTTCAGCAGCTACAGAGTTCAGCTGCAAATGGAGGCAGGGCTGCATGACCAGGCCAACAATAAGGGTGCTATTCCTGCTGAGGGCAGCAGTGAGGACCCAGAAGTCACCCAAACACTCTTGTGCAGAAACCAGGCCCCCTTCCACCAAGGCCGCAGGCACAAGAAGCTCTCGCATTCCAACTGGATGGGTAACCTTTGACTAAGAAGTTTCCTGAAATGAGCCATCTTAAAGGAAAGGAGAGTAACTAAATCTGGAAGAGACTAGGATACAACGTATTTGCCTGCTACCCACTGGAGTCAGAACTTATGAGGAAAATCAGAGTGGCCATAGAAAATGAAGACGCCTACATTTTCTTTTTATGCCACACCTGAGCACAGTGTGAGTAAATTTTCAGCTCTGCAACGTACCCCAGCCCCACTTTATCTGCTCATAACTTGTAGCCACAGTGGGTTTTGACAATGCACATTAAATTATACAGTACAGGTTGTGAAAATGCTTCCCATGTCTTCCTTTGTCCATTGGATAGTGATCAGAATCCTAAATGTGGCCAATCAGCCCTTCATAATCAGGCCCGCCTTTCCTCTCCACCACCACCACCTCCTGCCTTGCCTAGCTCTTCTGTCACTCCAGTGCCCTGGCCATGATGGTCTCCTCAGAGTTTCTCAAGCTAACATTCTCTCAACACAAAATAGTATCACCAAAGCTCCTCCTTCACTCCAAATTCTATTCATCATTTAAGATGGAACTCAGCTATTTCTTCCTTAGACAAGCCTTTCTTGACTAGGATTTTCATCTCTGAAAAATTCTTGGTTACACAAACTAATTTTCTGAGTGTAGGAATTCTCAGAGCCTTTACTATGCCACTGTGAATCTCCAAGAAACAGAATGAAGCCGGCACAGTCTCCTAAACCTATTTGCCTGGGTTACATTTTTCTCCATCTCACAGAATTGGTATCTGCAAGAAATCATTTGGTAATTGCTGACTTATGAGTCACAGAATCAAGAATCATCTCTCTTTGAAACCAAAGGATAACTAAAGGTAGTAAGACTTCTGGGAAAAGAGATGAAATACTATTCCTATCAAGAAACTGTTGGATTTTTTTTTTGAGAAGGCAATAAGGCAGTCATATAGCAGAGACCAGAAGAGGAAAGAATAACTTGTGTGTCCACCAGAACTGTCAGGAAGATCTAGAGGTGAGTGTCGCCACTTGCCCTGTGTAGGGCATTCATGATCTCCCCGATGGGCAGGGCCCTCCACCCAATGTCTTGGCCCATGGTTGCAGCCTGAGCTCCAAGCACCACCGGCTGCACTAGAATTGGTTCCAATCCAGGGAGGCCAGCCAGTGCCACTCGTGAGAAGTCAACAGCAGCTTTTCTGGCAGCCAGAAGAAAGAGGCCACAAGAAAAGAAAGTGAGCCAGAACAGAGCAGAAAGTGAGGTGAAAGCAGCTGGTCTTCTCTGCTCCCATTTGGGAAGACTGGATGGAAAGGGCTTAGCTCTGAGATACAGATGGCATCATTCTGCATAAGTAAAATAAGTACATCTATGAACAAGAGCAGAAATATGAGAACACTTCACAACAGAAGATTTATGGCGTTATCCACATGGAGCAAACATCACTGGAAGTCAGATGTGTTTGAATTCCATTCAAGGGCATTTAATAACTGAGATGTCAAAGAACCTTATTAGAAGGCAATCTTACCTATGTGATCCTCTGACCTGGACCTCAAGGATCATCTACCGTGATGTGCCAAGATATTTGAGCCGGGGGGGTGAAAAAGAACTTCTGGCAACACAGCTTAATAAATGGATCCTTTGGCCCAGCGAAGTTGCTGAAGTAGTGAAACGAGATGCAGTCCAACAAAAATTAGGTTACACATGAGAAAGATCTTGATAAAGTACGGCCCTTCTCCAGAAAAACAACATTATTTTCTATTAGATGGGAGAGACCACATAACCTGTGCAGCTTTATCATCTGAGGTCTTAGGTCATTTGGGGACAACTTGAGTTTGAACAAGAGGAGCCAGACATTCTGTACGTGATTTGAGAAGCCTCAAGCCTCAGCACCTGGGAGCTGCTGGCGAGAAAGCTAAGACTCTCCTCCTGTTCATAAGAAGCTACATAGAGAGGCAGGTGACTGCGGATCAATTGACACAATGGTAATCTCCAGTAGTCAATACTCTCAGAATGACCTTATGATTGAAACAGCAAAATTTGCAAGGTAGTAGGAGAAAGCTCAGGCCATCCACTACCCAAACTGAGATTTGGATCACATCTCTGTTCTCTTAGCCACTGTGTTTTCCTCAATGTGTTTGTTTATAAATGGTCACAGCAGATAGACTCACCAAGATAAATGAACCACTAAACTAATACTCAGTAAGTCTGGGGACAGCCAGAGCCCAGCTCACTGTGTTACTTGGCCTTGAATGCCAGTACCCGCTATTAGAATACCCTTCTAGGGCTCCAAATGATAAAAATAGTTGAGTTTTAGATGACTGCTCTGGTCAAGGAACATTGCTTTGGCCATTCAGGTTAGAAATAGCCAGGTGTGGGAAGGACTCAGTGAACAGAATAGACTCCAGGGTGGAAAGAGGAATCTTTTTAAAGGCACGCATGCATATAGGCTGACAAAGGGAAAAATGAAATCAGGAAGAAAGGTTTTGTGAAAGACTTTTTTCCTCCTATTTCATATCCAGGATCTAAGGCCTAGTACTGGCCAGGAAGCTGACGTCAGCAGTTACCCGTCCTCAGGTGGTTGTGAGACAAGAGCGGACGGAGTGGATAATGGGGCAGGGGGTGGGGGCAGGGGGACTGTAAGACCGGGTCATTTGATAATTCTTGGCTTGAACCTAAGAGAGTTTCCCTTTGGGTATTATCCTGAAGAAAGCTCCAGGCAACCTTAGGCTGATCCTTCACTTGTCACTTCTAAAAGGTAAATCAGTTAACGCTTACAACAGCTGACTCTGTCCTACTGTTCAGGTTCACATGCACCTTCTCATTATAAGAAACAGGCTTCTTGGGCTTCTCCAGGCAAAAGCTGAGAGTAAGCCAACATTATTTTTGCTGTTACTGCAACATCCAGATAATTTTCCATCTGCTAGAGCCTCCGATTAAAAGGGCAATGATCATGAGTCAATGCATGCCCACTGGCATGCACCATTCCTTTACTTATGTTTCAGAAAGAATCACTGTTCCATTTTCTGTACTAAGAGGTGAGAGAGCAATGAGCCATATGGAATAGGAGTTGGCCTGAGAGACAAGATACCTGGGTTGTGGCCTGACCATACTTTTAAATAGATAATTGGCCATATGCAAAACAACTTAACCTATCTGGAGTCCTATTCCACCCTTCCAGCCCTCTACTCCTTTTTTTAGAGACAGGGACTCACTCTGTTGGCTTGGCTGGAGTGTAGTAGCACAATCATAGCTCACTGCAGCCTCTAACTTATGGGCTCAAGCAATCCTCCTGCCTCAGCCTCCTGAGTAGCTGGAAAACACAGGCTCACACTACCACACCCAGATATTTATTTATTTATTTATTTATTTTAGAGACAGGGTCTTGCAATGTTGCCCAGGCTGACCTTAAACTCCTGGGCTCAAGCAATCCTCCCACCTCAGCCTGCTAAGTTGCCAGGATTACAGGCACAAGCCACTACACTCAGCCTATTTCCCATTTATGAAATACACAAAGGTTCTATGAAAATAAGAACAGCAAGAGCATAGAAATCACTTTGGTTAAAGTACTCGATCAGAATTATTTCAAGGGGTAGAGGAAAACATACTGAGAATGCAAAATGGAATTACACCTTGGATTTTGAGATTGAACTTTAAAACTACGAAGAAAGTGTCACTGCAACTTCAGTAGAAGTGCCACAGAATGAATTGAGATTCAAAACAGATCAACTTTAAGATTTGGTGCAGAAAATGATCTCCATGTATCCAAAGGCATTTTGGGCAAGCCTGAAGCAGATGCCGGGGCAGGTTTTATGGTGACTAAACACATCAACATCAAAAGAATCTCCATCTGTAAATCATTCCACGTGAATTCTTTGTTATAGTTTGAGTAGTAACCACATATTACATTCATCTTAGAATGTTACTCTGTCTTACCCCCCCGCCATCTTTCTAAAAGGATCTAAGAGAGACCTAGTTGTTCAGAACCAGAAACTGAATAACATCTTTAACAAAATATCCAAGCGTTCTTCAAAAGAACCAAAAGTTTCCCTTAACTTGACTGAACATTTCTAGACTTCCAAAGGGACAACTGCTAGTCAAAAACCAAATAAGCACTTTTTTTTTTAGATGGAATCCCACTCTGTTGCTCAGGCTGGAGTGCAATGGCATGATCTCAGCTCATTGCAACCTCCGACTCCCTGGTTCAAGCAATTCTCTTGCCTCAGCCTCCTGAGTAGCTGGGATTACAGGTGACTGCCACAATGCCTGACTAATTTTTTTTTAGTAGAGATGGAGTTTTTCCATGTTGGCTAGGCTGGTCTCAAACTCCTGATAGCAGGTGATCTGCCCCCCTCGGCCTCCCAGAGTAAGCGCTTTTAGAAGAGGATGGCTTCTATCTTCCTATTGGGGTGAGGGATAATGAGGACCGCAATCTGGCTAATGTTGATCACTAACAACAGCAGAGTATTCCTTAAGTGGTTTCTCAGAGACAATCTGGGGCAGCTGGTTAAGAAATCTTGTGTCTTCCAGCCAGAGTCCATGGACTAGTCACCCTTAACCACTAAGAGGACTTTACTTATCATAGGAGCTTTAATGAAAATAAATAGACCACCTAAAGATGGACATGGAGACCCAGAGGTACCTTGCTTTCAACTTCCTTCATTCATTCTTCCTTGGTCATTTCAAAACTGCATATCCTTTGCCAGACACAATGATGTATCCCTGTAATCCCAGCTATTTAGGAGGCTGAGGTGGAAGGATCGCTTGAGCCTAGAAGTTGGATACCAGCCAAGGCAACATAGTAAAATCTCATCTCAAAAAAAAAAAGAGGGGAGAAAAGGCTGGGCATGGTAGCTTATGCCTGTAATCCCTTTGAGAGGCCGAGGCAGGCAGATCACTTGAAGCCAGGAGTTTGAGACAAAACTGGCCAACATGGTGAAACCCTGTCTCTACTAAAAATACAAAAATTAGCTGGGCATAGTGGTGTGTGCCTGTAATCCCAGCTACTCAAGAGGTTGAGGCAGGAGAATCACTTGAACCTGGGAGACAGAGGTTGCAGTGAGCCAAGATCACACCGCTGCACTACAGCCTGAGCAACAGAGTGAGACTCTGTCCCAAAGGGAAAAAAAGAAATAAAGAAAGAAAAGAAATGCATGCCATAATGGGGTAGGAAAAACAAAATCTCCAAATCTGTAGAAAAATTATGTCACTTGTGTTTTGGTCATTAGATGTCCACAGATTATTCAAGAATAAATATTAATACAAAAATTGTATGTTACCAAAATGATTTCTTATGTTCCAAGTAATTTGCATGGCATGACAAATAAATTATTGGCTTGTTCCTAAAATGTGGTGGTTGTTTTGTTTTTTAACCTGATAGTACAGAAGAGTCCCTTTGTGTTCTTCTGCCAGCCACCAAAGGGCTGGCTATCGTCATGGTCATTATCACCAGACATGGGGGCAACATGGGAAGAAGGGGTTGGCACATTTTTCCAGGAGTAAGGGCATTTGGAAACTCCATGGTGGGTCCCAGTGGCACAAAGGCCCTTGTGTATGGTACTACTTTACAAGAAAGGCTCAGTCAATGCCTCAGCAGCTGTGAAGTTGTCAGCCGTGGCATTCTTTACAAAGCTGGGTGGCTGCTTACTGCTGACATGTTTGGTTTTGAGCTCTGAAAAAAAAAAAAACCTTCACTGGAATGTTGAGCTAGGCAAAGACAGCAGATGCCCACAATGAAAAAGCCCATTGTATGTCAGGTGCTTAGGAAGTTTCTGGAAACTATTGACAAAACATGAGTATTTTTCTACTAAGTTTGCACTGAGCCATTTCAGTTGTTTTTCATCAAAATCTCTCAACTTCCCCCTCCTGTACTTGACAGCCAGACTAGAGATGATCCAGTAGGCTATCGATCACGCTCTCTTCTAAAGGTCATATTAGGGGGAACATAAATGCCCAACAAACCACACACTTCTCTGAGGAAGAGGCACATTTCATTTGCCTTCCCATTTAACCTCACAGGGGCTTTTTATTAATACCAAGACTCAGACACGTCTTGGAAATGTCCATGTGAGATTTGGTATAGCACTTGTGATCATTTTCTGAGATTTCCTCAATTTGAGGATTGACTCAAAAGAAATGACAAAATATATGTGACAATATTCCTAGATGCCAGTCTAAGCAAAGACTACTTAACAGCATACTTCAGTATCTGCTAGTGGAAGAAAAACAGTCTCCCTCCGTGAAGGTTTCAACACCAGTTCCTGGGACTAGATCTTGCCACAACTGTGTCTATTTAGGTTGTAATGACCTGAACAAAGCTAAATGTATGGCTACTGTGGTTATTATACGGGTGCCTGGCAATAAAATACTATGCCTTAGCAAATAAAGAGACATAGGAGGTGAAGGGAGGTCAAAGAAAAAAACAGATGAGAAATCAATGTCAAAAGAGGTCACTTTATGAGCTTCAAAGGGAGCTACAGTCATTGATTATAATATCACTGAAACAACACAGGCCCTGTGAGATCTGAAATTACATTTCCAGTCTGAATTTATATAACTCACTGCAGACTCTGGTTGTGATTGTAGCACATTAATGGGAGCCTACCAAGTAAGCATGATTTAGATGGGCAGAGGCAGAGGTGAATTCAGTTTTTCCTGGGTTTGGATGACTAGGTGTGTCATCAAGAAAGGTTCAGAATGGTTTTCTTCTGCCATTTCAGAGACATTGCTGGTAATAGGGGCTGGAATTAACTTTCAAAAACACAAATCTGATTATGTCAGTGCCTTGCTGACAAACCACCAATAGCCCTTTTTTTCGTGCACGATAAGGTTTAGAATCCTTAGACAATAGGCAAGGCCTTTCTTATGAGGTGTTGTGCTGAACCCCTATTAACCTCAGTAGGGAAGGCTTCAAGATGCAAAAGAAGAGACTCAGAGCCAATAAACAAGATGTGGGGTTTCATTAGGGAATTTTAGAGGGGTGAGAGTCCAGGGGTGGCAGGCTGAACAGGAGAACCACCTGAGGTACAGAAACAATCCAGTGGCAGTGAGCTGGACAAGATACCCACTTTCCTACAGTCCAGTGGCAGGCTGAGCCAGGGGATGAGGAGGGGGAGGGAATAACTGTAGCCACTTGCAAACAGCATGCACTTTACACAACGTTTCCACTCAACACTCTCGCCTTAACGATCTCCGCCTGGCAATCTTCATGTATTTCAAAACTCAGGACTTCAATCTCCTGTACAGCCTGTTTTCCATGTGATAGGCTGGGGTTCAGATGTTCCTTATAGACCAAGAACGAATTTCCAGGTTGACCACTTCTGGATTCGCCATTCAGATGTGTCTGCGACACAGGGTCATTCTAAGGGTTTACCTAAGTTATCACGCTCAGGTACATTGACACTACATGAAGCCACCAGAGTCTCCTTTTCAGATCATCTGAAACTCCAACCATACTAAAATTCTTTCAGTTTTCCAAATTCAGTGTCCTCTTCCCCACACCCAGATGTCTACACAGTTCTTTTCTGGCTGAAATGCCCTCTCTACTCTAGTAAAATATTCCTTTATTCTCTTCTTGTCCCATTTCCTTGCCATAGCAGATCCTAGGCTCATCAAACTCTATCTCCCTTTCTCCTTGGGCACACAGCTACACTGCCCTACCCAGCTTCCCTTGCTGTCTGATAGGTCTACATGACAGAACTCTGGCCAATGGAGCATGGGTGAAAAATATGTTTAACATCTCTGGTCCCTAAAATCCTTCCTGGAGATCCTCCATGTTCTCTTTCTCCCAGTGATTCCAACTCTGAGGCCCTTGAAGATGGCCTTGGGTCCCTGAATAACTACGTGGAGCAGAACAGCCTACTCACCAAACCCTGCAGTCTGTGTTAGACTGTGGCATACGTGAGAAATATTTTAAGACACCAAAAGGATCAAGGTGTTTATTTCAGCAGCTAGTCTACTTTGACCAATGCACTCAGCCAGATATTATTAATTACATTTTACTTATTGTCATTGTGGTTATATTTATAGGTCACTATATATTTATTTCTGGAAGAAGTCTGGGTATAAATAGAAATTCATGTTTATTAAAGGAAAGAATTTATACTAAAACAAAAGCAAAACTATACAAGACTTTTTCTACTTCTGGGCTGACTGGCAGAGTTGTCTTGAACATGGTGCCATTGAGATTGTATTCAGGGGTCCAGAAGAAAGCCCTTCTGTGGGCCCAGGCTACAATCCTTTCTCCTGGGCTGCTGTTTCTCACCACTAAACATAAAGGACACAGTTTACAATATTATGAGGGTAGGGGGAATTCTGGAAAGACACTGGCAATGATGGAAGAATAATTTTTCAATCTTTTTATTTTTGAGACGAAATTTCGCTCTTGTTGCCCAGGCTAGAGTGCAGTGGCGTGATCTCGGCTCACTGCAACCTCTACTTCCCAGGTCCAAGCGATTCTCCTGCTCAGCCTCCCGAGTACTGGGACTACAGGCACGCACCACCATGCCTGGTTAATTTTTGTATTTTTAGTAGAGGCAGGGTTTCACTATGCTGGCCAGGCTGGTCTCAAACTCCTGATCTCATGATCTGCCCTCCTCAGCCTCCCAAGTGCTTGACTGCTGCACAAATGGAGCAACTAGATAACAAAACCTCATATCCCTGGCAACATTTAAAATAAAACTAGGAGACAAAGTTTCTTCTTGAACCCCAAAATACAAGTTAATGGGACAAACCACCAACAGCCAGAAATTCTGTATGGAATCAGCACCCAGGTGGGAAGAAGAAGGAAACAATGGTATCTATGGACCTGAGAACAAGAGAACCCAGAAGAGCTAACAGTGCTCACTGGTAAGTTCAGAGGGCCACTGTGAAACAACAGCTATCACTGGGAGGGGTTTTATCTCCTTTACCACCTGAGTACAAGGTGCACATGGGAAGGAGGACTGAGGGAGACGGAGCAGTTTACTCCTCATGAACTGTGCAGCCACCAAGCACCCTTCCAGCATAAACCCCCACCAATGAGAAACTGCTGAGAGCAGCTTCACACTTGAGACACAACAGAGTCTAAAGAGAGAGAAGGTCTTGGCCAAAGTGATTGAGAAGAAAACAGCCAGGGAATCTCAGGAAGCATCTACCATATCTACTATATTTTTAAAAATACTGCACATACACGAAAAGGAAGTTCTATAAAGTTAGTGAGATTTCCTGAATCGTATCTCATTCTAAAATGTCAGAAAATTAAGTTCACATAAAAATGAATAATGGAATAGTATCAAGGCCCAGGTCAAATCCCATAGAAAGTAATTATAATTACAAAATACAATAAGGGGCGGAATAACATCCCTAGAGACAATGAAAGCATGCTGAGGCTGGGCACGATGGCTCACACCTATAATGCCAGCACTTTGGGAGACTAGGCGAACTCCTGAGGTCAGGAGTTTGAGACCATCCTGGCCAACATGGTGAAACCCCGTCTCTACTAAAAACACAAAAATTATCCAGGCATGGTGGTGCATGCCTGTAATCCCAGCTAGTCAGAAGGCTGAGACAAGAGAATCACTTGAACCCAGGAGGCAGAGGTTGCAGTGAGTCGAGCTTGAGCCACCATACTTCAGCCTGGGTGACAGAGATGGGACTCCATCTCAAAAAAAACAAAGAAACAAAGAAACAAAAGCATGCTGAAAGCTGTAACCTATAATTTCAAAAGAAACTTAAATACATTAAGAAATGATGCAAACTACCAAAGAACACTACCATCTGATTAGAAAAGTTCATAAATAAGGAGGTAGGACTGAAAAAAATTTTTTAACTAAAAGAAAAACTTCAGAAATGTCAACTAAACTAGAAAAAAAGAAATAGAACAGATAATCTATTAATAAATATAAAATGTGAACAGGTAGCAAACTACAAACTCAAAAAGCAATCAAGAGATAAAAAAGATTTAAAACAAGCTTGTCCAACCCACAGACCGTGGGCTGCGTGTGGCCCAGGATGACTTTGAATGTGGCCCAACACAAATTCATAAACTTTCTTAAAACATTATGAGATTTTGTTTTGCAAGTTTTTGTTTTTTGTTTTTAGCTCATCAGCTATCATTAGTGTTAGTGTATTTTATGTGTGGCCCAAGACAATTCTTCTAGTGTGGCCCAGGGAAGTGAAAAGATTGGACACCCCTGAATTAAGAGAAAAAAAATAGTGAACATAGGCAAAGAAAATTGAACATATGGATAACAAGAGATTATGAACAAAAAAAAGCAAGGGAAGAGAAAAAATACTAACAACTAAAATTAAGAAAATGTCCTTAAGTACAAAAAGATTTAAATAATATTGAAAAGTTGTGCCATGTATCTGAAAATATTGATCTAAAAAAGACCAATAGCAAGACATATTCTAGTAAACTCTCTGAATTTCTGAGCAAAAAGAATACATGGCTTATAGTCTAAAGAAAATTAAACTATCATCAGATTTTCTAAAGCAAATGCTTTAGGCTAGAAGAAAACAGAGTAGCCTGCTTAATATACTAGAAAAAAGAAAGGGGTTTCATATCTAGCAAAGCTGACTTACAAGTGTGAAAGACTCAAAGAAACTATTATGAATATAGACAAGAACTTAGGGAATATTGTTCCTGTAAATCCTTTCTGAGTAGCATATTAGAGAATGAGCTTCCGATGATCAGATCAAAATAGTAAGACAGAACATCAGCATAAGGACTGCTGGTGAATATTAATTATATAGTTACCTGTGGACTTAAGTTTAAAGGTGACTAACAGAGAACAGAGTATCTGATGTCTCTATATTCTGACAATGTAAATCGAGCATAACTATTTAAAAATGAAGGAAGTGGGGGGAACCATATGCAAAGAAAAGTTGTAATGTTTTCAATAACCACGTGAGTACTATATTGTCCTCCTGAGATTACCGTGCATATAATATGTGATAAATCAATGATTACTATTAGAATATTATCATTCTATCATTCCCTGTGTCCTTGAGGGTCCAGAATTTTTTGGGAAGGAAGGAGATCTAACTAATGCAGAAGAGGCTAAATAAAATTCTGTAATAGTAAATTTGAATTGGAGTACTAGTAAGAACTCATAAGTTCATAAAACATATAATAAACTATAGATATTATAATGCAGATATAGAATAAACTATACAAAATATAAACTAACATAAGCTATAAATATAAAACTATAAAATAAATTATCCGGGGGGGGCCAGGGGAGGGACAGCGGGGGGAGGGGGAGGTTAGGAAAGGACAACATGGGGAGAAATGCCAGATATAGGTGACGGGGGGATGGAGGCAACAAACCACATTGTCATGTATGTACCTATGCAACAATCCTACATGATCTGCACATGTTCCCCAGAATCTAAATTACAATTTTAAAAAATTTTTTAAAGCTACAAAATAAAACCATATAAATGAACAAAATAAATGATAGTATATTATAAAATAACTATAATATATTATATAATAACATACTGTATATTCACAGGGATCAAATCTGAGTGTGAATCACTCCCATGTGCCAATTTACAGGAAATGCAGGGGGCAGAGGAACATACTGAATTGCACTGTGAGCCTGAATTCAAGCTCAGGTGAACTATATATTATATATACTAATATACCATAGTATATTATATAATATATAGTACTATCGTCTATTACATACTATAGTTATTATATAATAAAGCATAACTATAGTATATAACTACATATATAGTTTATTAGTTTATATAGTTTTTATAAATCTCCCCAATTCTTTCCTCTACAAATGTTAAGAAACCATGACCAACCCAGTACCAATGAGTATCCCTAGCACCTACCTAGAGTGTAGTCTTCAAATAACATTTCTTATCTAAAGAAAGCATAGCTTCTTGGAGAAATGGTTGATTTCAGGTCTAGGACAGGAAACGTATATGATATGCCTGAAATGTCTTGTATTGCCCCATAGCAGGGGAGCTATCAAAGGTTTCTAAGGCTGTGACAAAAGGACTCAAGAACCAACTTGCAGTTGCCCCTGCTGGCTAACATGGAACTATTTGAGCTTTGATAATGATTATAGTCTTGCCAACCACTACCTATAGTCTTGCCAAAGGGATCAAACCTGAGTGTGATCCAGTCCCAGGTACCAGTTTGCAGGAAATGCAGGGGGCAGAGGAACATACTGAACTGCACTGTGA
This sequence comes from Cacajao melanocephalus, assembly GCA_963573385.1. Lineage (NCBI taxonomy): Eukaryota > Metazoa > Chordata > Mammalia > Primates > Pitheciidae > Cacajao > Cacajao melanocephalus. The sequence goes on from CAUYLG010065526.1 coordinate 70,244, forward strand.
GTACATAATATACGCAACTCAGGTTCCGAAGAACTATATCAGTCAAATGGCTATGGTCCCTCAATAGCTAAATTGTAAGGAAATAAAAGGTATTAAGGAGGAACTTAATGATTAAAAGATAAAGGACATGCCATTTTCTTTTTAAATGGGCAAGACTAGACTCCAGTCTAGTGTTTGAGGATGCACACTGGGTGATAAATGTATTTTTAAAAAATATAAAGAAATTATTATTACAATAGAATCATGATTACTTACGAGGAATATAAAGGACTATAATTGGGTAAAGCACGTGAAGGGGATTTGGAGGTGGCAAAATTCTATCTCTTGTCCTGGCTAGCATACAATACATACATAATAGACATATATATGTATAGACTTATACAACATTAATACAATATATAAACATACAATATACTAGGCCATGCACTGTATTCATGTGGATTTCTCTATTTGTGTTTTAATTACAAATATATATATATTTTTAAAAGACTATGAGTCTCTCACTGCCATCCAATCTCCTACTGAGAAGACAATGTAAAGCACATGGTTGAAGTAAAAAAGAATGCTAGCAAATCATGGTTGACATCATCTTGTGAAGGTTCACAAATATCTTTGCAAAGTTGTATTTAATTTGGAGGACGTCGATCCTCTTAAAAGATTTCAGGAGTCCAGCAATTCCCCCTTTCCTCTGAACTTCTTTTATATATATATATATAATATATATATTACATATGATAAATATACGTATTATATATAAATATTATACATATATACATATGTATAATATATATACATTTTAAGACAGAGTTTCACTCTTGTTACCAGGCTGGAGTGCAATGGCATAATCTCGGCTCACCACAACCTCTGCCTCCCGGGTTCAAGCAATTCTCTTGCCTCAGCCTCCAGAGTAGCTGGGATTACAGATGTGTACCATGACGCCCAGCTAATTTTGTATTTTTAGTAGAGACGGGGTTTCTCCATGTTGGTCAGGTTGGCCTCAAACTCCTGACCTCAGGTGATCCACCTGCCTCGGGCTCCCAGAGTGCCAGGATTACAGGTGTGAGCCACTGCACCTGGCATTTTTATATATTTTTTAAATTATACTTTAAGTTCTGGGGTACATATGTAGAATATGCAGGTTTGTTACATAGGTATACTCGTGCCATGATGGTTTGCTGCATCCATCACCCCATCATCTACATTACATATTTCTCCTAATGCTATCCCTCCCCTAGCCCTCAACCCCCTTCTATCTCTCCCCTCGTCCCTCACCCCCCAATAGGCTCCTCCTCTGAACTTTTTAATGTCTCCACCATTTACCTGATTCTCCTATTTGTATAATTAAAATGAGAGAGCTAGAGAAATATGATGCAAAAGAAACCATGGCTATACAAGTAGCATCAGGCAGGTGAAGAGTGATGGGTTGGTGCCACGTTTGTGTATTAAGCCACCTTAACACTATTTATTGCAATTTAATAGAAATCTACTCACTTGTGCCATGCATATAAAATTGTTTATCCTAAAATTTTTGCCTTTTCAAGCATCTAAATTCCTCCATTTCTCAGAGAATATGCTAGGACCCAGAAGAAAAAAAGTCAACTTTGAGTAATAAAATCAAGACATTGAACACTAGATAGAGAGACAGAAAGAAGACAATAAATTCCTCTGAGAATTCCTGGTGCCTGAACGCTCAAAACAAATGTACAGAAATCTTCTTGAGAGTGTGGAGAAGATATTCCTTAGAAATAACTACTTCATACCCATTATTCTATTTTGAAATATTTTAAACTTTCCTGGGTCATCTTTTTTATTTAGTATGTTAAATAATTTTAGTGACCACAAAGAATAATCATAAGGGATCTTGTGGATTTGTTCCTTCCCCCTCCCAAAAAAGGTCTTAAGTTCTTCCACTCCAAATTATCTATCCAGTGGGATTTTCAGTAGTTAACAATGTATAAAATGTTCCTTGTTCAAACCAAAGACAAAAATGAAGCTTTTAAAATTGCCCATGTCACAGTGAGGATAAAACCACCTGCCTATCGCCAGAGCACAATTCTACCCCATATTACAAAATCATTACCTTCCCAGTTCCTTTAGAAAGAGGTGGAGTATGAAATCGCAAATAGATAACAAAATTTGAGCCCCCAAAGAGAGAGAGAATATGTATCAAAATAGCTAAGTGCATGTAAATAAGTACTAAATTTAACAGGCATGAGTAATGCAGACCTCACAGGAGCCATCTTGCCTAGGACTGCTTTCGTGCTTCCAGTCTGAAGGATATAAATGGGCTCTCCTCACACTTAAATATGGAATAAAAAGACAGTAGCACTGGACTATAGAGGAGGTAAGCCCAAATTCACAGAGGTTTTATTAAAAACAGGAAAAGGTCAGTCCTCTTCCCCCAAAGGAATGTCCAGGGCTTGTAGGAATTATTAGTCCAAGATAGTTTCTTTATTAAATTCGCTGTGCAGAAATAGAAAGACAAGGCCAGGGGAGAACTAGAAAGACATAGAATGTCTTACTTTTGTCCAGCCTATGCACTGCCACGATCTAAATTTAATGCCAAGATACTTCCTCTTCACTGTATCTGCAAATCAGATATCTTTAAAAACCTCGAGTAAATCCTTAATGAAGTAAGAAATTATGCAGTTAAACAATCCACTAATGATAAATATATCATCTATGTGCTTTCCTCAAAATAAAACAAATAAGATAAATTCAGAGTATTATGCCAGGTATGACACCTGCAAAATACCTCACTGCTCACCAACGACATGAAACACTCATCTACATTTTAACCTATATTTGCTTCTAGTTAAAATCAAGCATTCACTAATGAATTAGTTTCAGTGAATTTATAGATCGAGGGCAGCCCAGCACTGCCTTGTTTAGCAAACATTTTTCAACATGGGCAGTCACAGGGAAATCTCAAGCCCAAGTTAAGTGCCAACTTAAAATGGATTCCTGAGACATCCCTGGTGTGTGAATTAATTCTATTTGTATTAATATTTGGAATGTCACACAGGACGCCACAGCTGGTTTTGCGTGACACTCTGGCACTCTCTCAACAGCATTTTTATCATTAAAATGACCATGTTTTAAAAGCAATGACATACTGCGTGAGAGACTTTATAAGAGTGAGAAGGATGAAAAGCTGGAAATTTCTCTACTAGCCTCTGCCTATTAAACACCCTAGCTTTACAACAGCAGGGCACATTTTAGTGTCAAAGAACAGGGCACTGTATTCAATTTCAGTGCAGTGAGGAGTTTGGGTAATCCTGTCTCTTTACGTTTGAGATCACAGCACTTCTAGAAAAGTCAACAGAATCAGCTGCTCCAAAATAATGTCCACAACTCAGGCACACTCACACAAAAACACTCCTTGTGAAGAGGTAAGAAATTAAAGCAACATCTGGCAGAGAAAAATCTGTTCTCAAGAGCTGAAACCAAAGAGGAGTGTCAGAGCTTGAAGTCTTCTCTTTGGAAAGCCTCTGCAACCAGCACTACTGGTTTTGTGGTAACACAAAGAGGTCCGGTTTAGATCAGTGAAAACCAGGTAGACACAAATACCTCCCTTCCGTCTACAGTTTCAAATGTTTCTTAACATCAAACACTTTTACGACTTAGAAATGAAAACATCACCTGGTTTGGGTCGTATTTCTTTCACTTCCAGGATTCCAGTGAAGATGGCAATAAAACTAATATGGCTACAGAGAGCAGGAAGAATCATGAAAACAAGGATAAGGTACATGCTACTTCATCAGCTCTTAAATAATCAAGAAGGATCTCTATTATATACCTATGTGACCAGCTGTTTTCTACCTCCGTTGAGATCTCACAGCAGATCCATTCTGGGAGAATATCTGATCTGGGGCTTTGGGGTTTTGTATATTGTTCCCCTCCTCCTCCTCCCTATTTAATGGGTTCTAGAAAAAGCATAGGAGATTGCAGTTTCAGCAGACAGGGAAAAGAGGGCTGATATGCTTTACATAGTTATTTTTATATTTAATCCAAGAGCAAGAGAGGACTAAGCAACCCAGCTGACTCTAAAAAGCATTTTAGGAAGTTGGCAACTGAACAAGCCACCTCCTGCTATCTCCTACTGCGAAGTAACTGTATCCGGGGTATAGATATGTTCCTCAAAGATATCAATAGCACAGATAATTAAGTTAGTGCAGCAAACTAGCTACATGCTTTGAAGTGTGGAGACAGTTGGTGCGCTAACCTTTCCCTCACCTGATAGGCTAAGCCTACAATCTCCTCACACATGTTAACAATCTTGTGACCTTTAGTCTGTCCTCATTATCACATCAGTTAGGTTACCCAACTGTGTGGGGCCTACCATAAAAAGGGCTGCTTATAAACTGGGATAGTGAGTTAACAGGCTCAAGACAGACTCTGAGTGGGTAGGAAGAACCTCCAACTAGAGGAGCTGAAATTCTCTAGATTAAGCTATCCTGTGGCAGGAGAGAAAGGGCATCACAGGGTGGGAAGAGAGACTAGCTGACCCAGACATCATCAAACTCTGGAGTGCATCTTCTAAGTATACCAGTTACTGGATCCCAATGTCTAGAGAGTCTTACTCAAAGGGTTGGGGTAGAGACATAAAATCTGCATTTTAATGAGTACAATGGTGATTCAAAATTTGTGGTTCTCAGACTACATTTCTTAGAAAGGTAAGGACTGAAGCAAGTTTCTGAGGACTCCAGTAGTATGCACCTATTATCCAGAAACTACTAAACCCTGTGGCACTTTGTATATTTTAAGTAATTTAATCTTCACTATATAAACACACACAATAAACGTCTGTATATATATATACACACACACAATAAATATATACACAATAAATATATACACACTATATTTGTAAAATATACAAAGCATAAGGGTTTAGTATATGTGTGTATTTTTCATTAATCTTCACATGCATATATATGTTGTATGTATATATACACGTCGTATAGATGTTATATGTATATATGTATATATTGTATGTGTATATATGTTGTATATACATTACATACATATATTCTGTGAGTATGCTATGTGTATATATACATATATGTATGTACATATGTATGTTGTGAAGATTAAATATATATATGTGTGTTTATTTAAGTATATATGTATGTTATTAAGAGTAAATGATGAAAAATACACACACACGTATATATAATTTGATTCATTTTACAACCACAGAAACTAAGGCTCAGCAATATTAAGTAACTTGATCCAAGGTCACATGCTAATAAGTGACAAAGCCATGTGCAGAACCCAGATGTACCCCTACCAAATGGACCCATAGAACACTACGGTGAGAGGTCTCAAAGAAGCTGCAGTCCTTCCTGATATGTGTTTAATTCACCTGTATTTCAGGCCTTTCCTCCACAGAAGACAAGAGCAAATGAGGCCAGGAGATTGAGAAAAGGCTGCAGTTAACAGGTACAAAATATCAGAAGTTGTCCAAAATACAGGTATTCCCTATTAATTGTATGACAACTTGCACTAATAAATTGCACGTAGAGATCAGCCTTTAGGCACAGGGAAGTCTGCTATGAACAAATGAAAGATGGCTGTCTTCTTTTGAATCAGAAAGGGATAAAGAACATGGGAAACGGGTCTCTTTCTATCCCACTCTCTACCCTACCCTGATTATACGAGACCCTGTATAAACTCCGTAAACCTGAATATATCCTGACTGTGCTTTACTTGGGGTTTTTAATAAGGAAGAAATAGGGACAAAAAGAAGAAGAGAAAGAAATTACAGTCCCTCCTCTAATACCCCAAAACAAATGTGAGAATGCCACATTTCTCTGACTCAAGTACCAGGCCTGGGGGCTCTATAGCTCCTTGACGGGAAGCACTGTTATATTAAGAAAAAGGCAGAGGTGTTTCAACTGCTACTAGAAAGATAAATAGCCTAGGCTATCCATTAATGCCCCATAAATTCTGCTGCTCAGAATGCTGATGTATTTCTAGTGATTTGTGATGTTTTCCTTTCCGGTTTTTGATGGCAACTTAGGTTTAATACAATAGACTGGTTTGGCAAAGGTAAAATGTCTAGCTATGACAAACTTAATTCCCTAGACTCAAAACCCTGAGCAGGTGTGAAAACAGCAAATCTAGTTAACTTCCCAATTCCCACAGAAATCTCCACTGGGAATATGACTTTTGATGTTGCACTTCTAGGGGAAATTTCATTGTTAAAGGTGTTCTTGGAGAATCTCCCATGCGGCTTGCTTAGAGAAATTTTACCTATTTCTCTTTCAAACATGAGGTGTCAGTGGGTCTGACCCACCCTGATGATGAAATCTTAAAGGACAGCCTCACCTCCCTTCTGAAAATGCTCAGAAGGAGGCTTAGAAAACAGTCAACCAGAAGGTGACAGTCACAGGTGGAAATGGCCACTTCGTATTTACAAGGCTGAGCCACACTGGATACTGTCTGTCATTTACACAGAACCTGAAGACCAGTTCAGTCACATATGGCTTTTGGGGAGGGAAAGGCAGACATGCATGGGATCAGGTGTAGAACTGCAAAAAGAGAGTTACACAATCATTTTCTTTTTCTCCCTCTAGAAGCAAATATAAACCTACTTTATGATGGCAGTCCTCATTTCCCAGAGAAGCACATTTGCAATAATAACACTATAGAATAAAAGCTTGAGCAACCAGTGGCATTTAGAAAAATAAAGCCTCCCCACTTCCAAGTATTGTGTTATCATTACCCTGTTCCTTACATTTTCTATCATGAGCTCACCATATTCCTACATACTCCAGAACTGAAGGGCACAGTCATTGCCCCTCCCCAGTGGAGTTGCTTTGAGGAGTAACTGAATTAACATGTGGACAGTCACTCTGAACAGTGTCTGGTACATTGAGTAAGTTCTCTATACATCATAGCTATTGATATTGTTGTGCTGGTATTGCTAAATGTGGATCAATTAGCCACAACACACATATTACATTCCAAATATTTTTAAAGCAAATATGTGGTTTGTTTGTAGTTTTCATCTGTATTCTATATCCTACAGGGAAAATTCTAATTATGAAAGCAGCCATTTAAAAAAGATTAAAATATTTAAGCTATCTACTTTCTCTCTTACCTTTTAAACTTTGTAAGTGTCTAAAGCAGGGCTTCTCCACCTAGGGACTGTTGACATTTAGGGCTGGACAATTCCTTGTTGTGAGGGGGAATGCCCTGTGGACTGAATGATTTTTAGCAGCATCCCTGGGCTCTAGTCACTAGGTGCCAGCGGCAGCCTCTTCCCAGTCTTAATAATCCAAAATCTCTCCAGACGTTGCCAAAATGTCCCTTGGGGGACAAAATTGCCCCTGAGAATCACTAGTCTGAGCCATTTTGAAATAGATGAATGAATTATAGACATAAGTTCTCTAAAATATGCCTCAAATGTGAGATGATATGCTCACACCAAGGATTTCACTTATGCCACAAACAGCATTTTACTAGAAGTAAACTGAAACCCAGAGCCCCACAGGAACAGTGAGATGCTTGGCACTAGCAAGTTATGGTGAGCAAAATAGTCCAAACTTGTTCACATATGCAAACTCAACATTTAATTTTCTGCAAGATTACCCACAATAATTACAAAGTTTCTATAAGACAGCCTTAAAAGCTTGGAACTATGAGATCCATAAGAATTGATCCTTTATCTTCTACCTTTGCTGTGTACTGTGTCTGTGGAACACAGCAAATGAATGCAGGCAATGTTTTCCTCTAATTTCTAGGAGTACTAAAGTGAAACTTGACTAAAATTAAATTGATTATTAAATAATCTGATGGTAAGAAATACAGAGTAAACTCTAACGTACAAACAACACTAAGGTAAACCAAAGACCATTTTGCTTATGAGCATGTATCCTTCAGCAGAACATAGTTGTCGCACATATGATAACTAATAGCTTAACACTCTAAAAGTAATGTTGACATATTAGTTGTTACTGGTTGAGGACAAAGAGTTGACATCTATATGACACTAGTTTGTTCAGTTTTCCAGTTACATACAGTATTTTTGAGGCAGTGGTAATAGCTTGAGTAAACTGTCTACCAGGAATCTATGGTCAAATGCTAACTAACGGCAGATCAACTTGAAGATTTCAGAGCCATTATCATAAGACATAATTTCTTTGTCATAGTCTTAGAATTAAGCCAGGCCAAGAAATCTACCCTAATACACAGAGTTGTATTAGAATCTTACCTACCTGATATTAATAGAGTTCATGTGAGAGAAGACACACATTCATTTTTTCACCTTCTGATATCCACATGACTAATAAAGTCTCATTTCAAAGGGGGGAAAAAGATCCACAAGACTGACACCCATATTCTGGCTCAGTATCAGGCCAATGTGTTTTTCCCCTAAGGGTATTAGTTGCTTTGATGAAGGAATGTTGCACCATCTCCACGCACACTAGATCTCATTTGGTTGTCCCTTCTCTTTCTAAGATGATGTTACTGATAGGGATTACTCTCTTATTACATGGTAAAGTGGGTAGGACTGCAGACAAACATGGGACCTAAGTTTGCAAGTACAAGGTCACTTCTCTTTGCATAGAGCTACCTCAATTTCATCTTCTGAGAAGCAGATATTATTCCATGCTACCACGTGATCTCACAATGACAGGAAAGCCTGAGGACTCAGGAGGGAAAATAAGTGATCTGCATCCTATGTGAGCCTTCAGGAGTCGCTGTATCCTTCCCTGTCTCCTTTCTTTAATTCTTCCATTGAGGACCAAGTTAGAATCCTTGCACCATCTGGTAGCCATGGATACCACACTCAACACACAATATGACCTTATGACTCTTTTTCTTTTTTTTAAATAAGGTCTCCAGGGGTGTTTAATCCCCTTCCTAACTTTCTTCACACTTAATCTCCAGTCCTCTCCTGTACCAACCCTCTTCCAAGGCTGGAATCTCTAAGAGGTATAATCAACCTGGATCTAGATGTCAGAAAACCCCATTTCTGGTGTTTTGCTATTTTTTTTAACAAGCTGTGCCACTCTAAACAAGCTACGTAATCTTGCTAAATTAACTCCGCTATAAAAGACAGATGACAACTTGTGACTTCATAAACGTTCACTACAAAAATATATATTATTAGAAGAAATACATTGAGAAAAACAGTATAAGGGAGTCATTTTGCACATTATTTCAGTGGAAACAATTAGAAAACAATCATCTAGTCAACAAGCACAGTTATTCTCAGGCAGCTTTGCTCATATGACCTTCTAAAGAAAAGGATAAACAAATCATCACTTTTCCCCCCTTCCAATTATTATTCTTCTCCCTTCTAGCATTAAATTACTCCAATCCCTAACTTTAATTCTTCCTCTCCACCTCCAGCATTTAAAAAGAATAATTGGGCAGTTCCCAGTATTTTCCCAAGAAGTATCTTAGGGCCTTTGACTAGTAGTCTAACTTCAGAGATTATACTTGTGATGGTTAATACTGTCAATTTTATTAGATTAAAAGATGCAAAGTATTAATCCTGGGTATGTCTGTGAGGGTGTTGCCAAAGGAGAGTCAGTGGTCTGGGAAAGGCAGACCCGTTCTTAATCTGTGTGACACCATCTAATCAGCTGTCAGTGTGGCCAGAATATAAAGCAAGCAGAAAAATGTGAAAAGACTAGACTGGCCTAGCCTCCCAGCCTACATCGTTCTCCCATGGTGGCTGCTTACTGCCCTCGAACATCAGACTCCAGGTTCTTCAGTTTTGGACTCGAACTAGCTCTCCTTGCTCCTCAGCTTGCAGACAGCCTATGATGGGACTTTGTAATCATGTGAGTTAATACTTAATAAACTCACTTTTATATATATATCATATATACATCATTTATACATATATATATCCTTTATATATCTATATCATATATATATATATCCTTTATATATCTTCTTCCTTTTATCATAATATAAAGGAGATATATATGTATATCTCCTATTAGTTCTGTCCCTCTAGAGAACCCTGGCTAATACAATAATTAACAATAATTAAACTGACTTAAGAACGTTGCTAACCTTGACTTTAACCTTGGAAATACAAGGATTTTGAATCTTCTCCTTTCCACTCTGCCTTATATTGCACCTCATTTCTCACACAACAGTCTGGGGCCTCTCCTCTTTTTCTGGTCCCCTATGCTTACCAAAACCCACATCTTCAAAACAAACATGCGGAGAAGGAAGTTCTCTCAGAAGGGAATTCCATCTGCTCTACAGAGTGCCAGTCGGCCACATCACAGAAGCAGCAAGCAACTCTCTAGGGAAGACACCATAGTGTCTGGTGGACCCCAGGAAGCTACAGCACAAGAAGGCACATGATTCTCTCCAGGCCCCAGCCTGGATTCTACAAAAAATATAATGTTGTAAATCACAGTCCTCACATCACACCTTAAGGACCAGATGATGGTGTCCCAAACTGAAAGGCAATAGCAAAGCCTGCATAAAATGGTCACCTATTTCCATTTCCCAGAAAGACCTTCATTATATACAGAGATGTGTCTCTCCTCCATCCATGTGTCCCTAGGTTCCTAGAAGTTGATTCTAATTAGAAGAGATCACCAAAGTAGAGAGAAAAATCTTTCTGGGCCAAGGGTCTGGGGAGTGGGGCTAAAATGCAGAAAATGACTTTCATTTCGGCTGTAAGGTCCTGTGATCTTAGGGAAACTGCATAACTCAGTTTCTTCATCTGTAAAATTGGGAAGAATGTGACTTATTTAGCTCACAATATTTAAAAAAATCAATTAAATGAGAGAAGTAAAAGCAATTTTAAAATAAAAATCATCAAATAGTAGTAAACACCTAGTATTCTTAATGTAGATTACTCTAAATTATGTCTATATTTGCAAAAATACAACAGGACTATAGAAAATCTCCAAAATTAATTTTTTTTTTTTGAGACTGAGTCTTACTCTGTCACCCAGGCTGGAGTGCAGTGGCATGATCTCGGCTCACTGCAACCTCCACCTCCTGGGTTCAAGCGATTCTCCTGCCTCAGCCTCCCATGTATCTGTAATCTGGGATTACAGATACACATCACCAGGCCTGGCTAATTTTTTGTATTTTAGTAGACATAGGGTTTCACCATGTTGGCCAGGCTGGTCTTGAGCTCCTGACCTCAGGCGATCCGCCCCCCTGCTCAGCCTCCCAAAGTGCTGGGACTACAGGCAAGCCACTACACCTGGCCAATGCTAAAATCTGAAAAAGCAAAATAATGCTTCTAACATTGTTTGTCCTCACATAAATGTGCCTGTACTTCTTTCTCTCCATGCCTCTTTCTGTATCTATATCTTTACATGAATCTCTGTCTCAAAGGGTAGCAAAATATAGTAGAAGAGTTCACTGGATTCAAAGGTAAAATACCATAATGTAAATCTCAATTCCACTATTTCTAGTTGTGTTACCTTAGACAAAATAATGTCTGAAATGGAGATGATGGTCCCAGACAGTCTATTTCCAGAACTGGGTGGGTATGAAATGAGGGACACCTACTTCTGCCTTTCTCTTTCTTTTCCTCTCTCTACTTTCTCTTCTTCCTCCTCCTCCTTCTTCTCATTTTTCCATTATTCTTGTCCACCTCTGTCATTTCTTCTTTTCCATAAGACAGAACTAAATCTGAGTTCTTTGATATTTCTGTGATTATTAAATAGCAAAATTCAGTTAATTATTTGCTTTTCATTGTGATTGCCTTCCATGTTTCTGGTATGAGTCCTTTGAATGCCCTAGAAAAAATGCAGTTGTGTATTGGGTCTCTCCTTCATTGAAAAAAACCAAAAAACAAAACATTTTTCACAAACCCTGCCAATTTTCTCTAACTTAATGAAGCAATACGTATATATGTAGGAAAGTTTATGAATTTGAGGCTTGGCTCTGTCACTCATTCGTCTGTGTGAACTTGAGCAAGTTTCATCATCTTTTGGGGGCTCAATTTTCTCATGTATAAGATAAGGGTAACAATATCTATCTCATAAGAGTAATGAGAGAATTAGATCAATTAAGATACCAGTAAAACACATAGCCTAATGCTGGTTAAATGGTAATTGAACAGTAAGGTAAGGAGAAAGGTAAGGAGCAGATACCCTTACCTTAAAACGAAAAATCAGTTTTATGTATTAATGGCACCACAACTAACTTCAATATTAGCAATTTGAATTTCAAGATAGGATGCTGCCCCATCAAATAGCTCAGAGACAAAAACCTCTAATAATGACAAATACTCACTGAGCGCTTACTGTATGCCAGACACTTTTCTTGGTAATCTACATATGTTCATTCATTTCATCCTCACAACAATCTGATGAAGTGGATACCATTATTACTTCAATCCAAGATGAGGAAAGAGAGACGAAGAATAGTTGTTATTTCCCTAGGTCACTGCAGATAGATGAGCCAGAATTCAGACCTCTGGGGTCTAGTTCCAGAGCTGTGATGTAAAGCAAGTTCCAATATCACCTTCCTCCAGGAAAGATGGCATCTTCTAGACCAACTGGCATGTTGCCAGTAATTTGTTACCAGTAATAAAGTACTGGAGTCTGCTGATTGTTTTCTTTTTAATTTATACGAGTGCAGTTGCACTTAAAATGTCACTCTTCCTGCTCAGTAACATTCTGATTTCCTCTCTAGAGTAGAAAAGAAAGCAGTACAATCCAAGCTAAAGCCCTGGAGTTACTCAGAGCCCAGGGCTCATCTGTGGTATGTGGGTGTCACCCAACAGCATCAGCACCTCTGTCATCACCACCATAGTTATCACCACCATCGTTTTATTATGTATTGATCACTCTATGCCAGGTATGTGGTGATTCTTCATATAAGTTTTCTGTATATGTTACAGCAGAAGAAAGTGTTAAAAACCAGTCAGCGATACCATTCCAGAAGTATACTTATAAGGCTTTTCTCATAATTCTACCATATACCACTGACCTGAAGAAGGAAAGAAGAGTACAATAATATTACTGGTATTTATTTTGTGTTAACCACTGGACTAGGCTTTTTACATATATAATCTTATATAATCCTCACAATAGGCCTAAAATATTGCATTATGTTTATTTTAACCCCAGCTGTACAACAAAGGAAACCACGGCTCAGAATGGCTATGTATCTTTCCCAAGGATTACAGAATTTTGAAATTATAGCTTCAGGATTTGAGCCAGACCTATAATGATGCTTTTGAGCAGTCTCTTTAAGATAGTTTTACCATTTTCTAAACTGGGGTTTTTTTTTTTTTTAAGTCCTATGACACAAGCTCTCTCTTTTGTTATCTATTTATTAGAAAGTAGACGCTCTCAACAAAGGACTAGATTGAGAACCTGAAATCACAAGTTGTAGCCCTGGTTTTGCAGCTCACATGTTGTGTGGACAACTTATTTATCTATTAAAATGAGGAGTTTCAGCTCTAACCTGCTTCATGTTAGAAAAACATAACAAATACCCACTGCCATTCATATGATATCCAGTTATAGGATCTCTCCCAAGGGCATTTTCTTTGCCCTTGAGAAAGAAGATTGCAGAGAAAAGCCCATCGCACTGATGTGCTTGTTGACTGGAGCATCAGACAAGGGTGGTTAAAGAGAAGGTTGACTGGGAAGTGTGAGAAAGTCATCCACCTTGCAGCTGTCCCTGCCTGAATAGGACCATGGCTAAATGAGAGTCTCTCTCTAGAAATCTCTGCTGGCATCTTGTCTTCATTCCTTTCTGAGCAACAACAACAAAAAAATCCTCATGAAGAATGTATTGCCTTCTATATGCAACTGCCAAAAACCCAAGTGTAGGCAAAATCCATCTGACAGGATCTCTTAACTGCTTTGATTCAGTTCTTAAAGGAGATTAGTTGTTGGAAGGTCACAGAGAAGCCATCCTACTGCACATTGCAGCTTGGGGTTTCAAAGCTTTCACTACTAAGGGAATCTCCGTGCTCGATGCCCCTTCTCTCCATGCCGTTTAATCAATGAATCAACAAATAGTTACTGAGCAAGGCTTCCCTGGGGTCTGCAGGTCACTTCAGATGTGGCTCTCCTGTTCAACAGCAGGAGAAAGAAAAACGGATTTTTCTGACTCCTCTTCAAGTTTCCATTTATAAAACCAGGGCTGGCATCAAAAGACTGTGGGTCTCCTGTCCCTCCGTTTTCATTTCCTGAACCCTCTGGTTCACAAATAAAAAGGAAATGTTATGAAGCTGGGACAATATATAAAAGCTGGAAGGGAGTAAGGAAAGAAGGAAGAAAGAAAAGGAGGGAGAAAACAAGGAAGAAAGGAGGAAGAGAGAAAGAGAAGTAAAGAAAAGAGGAAGGGAAGAAAAGAAGAGAGAAAGAAGGGAGGGAAGAGAGGAAGGGAGGGACAACAGGAGAGAAGAATGAAAGAATGAGACCCTTAGATTTCAAGAAGGTCGAAAGACACAGTAAATATGTAGACAATATTCCCAAGAGGTGTATCTTTGGTAGCATATATACTCCATGCTTACTAGCCTGTTAATTATTACTGTTCTTTAGCATATATGATGATCTCTGTGAACTCCTACTTTTAAACTTTTAAGATTGGTGTAATTATGAATGCCTTTAAATGTTCCTCTGCCTTAACTCTACCAATAGAATCATACCTTAAAGGTGCATTTAGCCTTAATACCCACAGTATCAGAAATCCCAAATATAAAAAAAAAAAAACTCAACTAGTTTTTCTAAGTAATTTGCATGAAAATTTAAAAAATAAAAAATATAAATATTACTTTTGGTTTCTAGTAATAATGTTACATAGGCTAGGTGCAGTGTGGCTCATGCCTGTAATCCTAGCACTTTGGGATGCCAAGGTGGTAGGATAGCTTGAGCCTAGGAACACAAGAACAGCCTTGGCAACAAAGTAAATGTTTAAAAAATTGAGCCCAGGAGTTCAAGGCTGAAGTAAGCTATGATTGTGCCACTGCACTCCAGCCTGAGCAACAGCAGGACCGTATCTCAAAAAAATACTTTTTTTTAAGTAAAATACTATACTATGCTACAAAACGAATCACCATCTCCCAAGTGATGGAAGTTACTGTGGTGTACAATTGTCACTATGACAGGACCACACAATCAGGTGAACATCGTCCTTCTCTGTGAATCACGGAGAGCAGGATTCTACTTCACTACATTTTTCCTCAATCAAAAATATAGTCACCCCACAGTATCCTTGGGGATAGGTTCCAGGACCCCTGCATATACCAAAGTCCAAACATAACCAAGTCCTGCAATCAGCCCCGCTGAACCCACATATACGAAAAGTCAGCCCTCTGTATATGGGTTTCACATCCCACAAACACTGTAGTTTTGATTGGTGTTAGGTTGTTAAAAAAAAAAAAAAAAAAAAAATCCACCCACAAGTGAACTTGCATAGTTCAAACCCATGTTGTTCAAGGGTCAAGGTAATAATGAAAACAGCAACAGTTTGCTGGACACTTACTCTGCCAGACATCCTGCTGAGTACTTTCCATACGTTATCTCGTGCAACTCTTTCAACCAACATTGGTATACATTGTTACCCTCACTCTACAGACAAGAATGTGGAAGGTCAGATAGGTAAAGTCACTTTGCCTAAAATCTTAAACATTGTTAGGTCCAGAGCAAAACACCAACCCATGTCTGACCCTAAATATTTTGTTTCATAATCACCTTGTACCTAACACTTTTAGTCCTATATTTCAGCTTAGAGAATCAAGGGAAGGAAAAGTAAAAACAGCATATTTTTATTATATTTTACCCCAAAATTCACTTACACTTGGTGTTTCCACACTTACTTCAATTTGTTCCTTCCCCCCTCACATACACAATTAATTACTAGAGTTTATTCTTTTATATCTTTTTGATAAACATAGCTGGTATTCAAATAGAAAATACACCTTGAGACCACAGCATTAATCATGATAGTCTGGAGAATTTTTCAGTCTAAGCATGCAATAAGGCTCTCCAACATCTTAAAAAGATTGACTTTTAAAAAAAAACTTAAATATAAGTACTATGTTAACACTTAGCACTTATAGTTCTAAACAAAGAGTTTGCCAGATAAAACCTGGAGTGTATGTAGAGGGAGCTGATGCTTTTACACTTTATTGAGCTTCTAAGTTATAACCCTCATGCTTTTTTCATGTGCTGATTGGTTCTATCGCAGCAGAGGTATTAATAGAAAAATATACACCTGAAATTCTATCATTCAGTATGACACCTGTATATGTACAACAATGCATCTATTCAGAAGAATCTATATGTTAAAAAGGAGTTAAAAGAGACATTATCTTTTGTCCCAGGATGACACAATTATTTATACCATCTGTGTGTGGAAGGAGGTATGGCTCAAGAAACCAGTTCAGGTCTGTTTCACCTTGAGGCTCAGCACACCTAGACAGAGTCCTTTGCTTAAAGTGTCCGTGGTTTGCTTGAGACTGACTGTGAGCATCTTCATTCCTGCATGCTATGTACTAGCTAGATCCACCCTCCAAACCTGGATAAAGACATGGCTATGCTTCCAAGTGTCCCCTTTCCCCCTTGCCCCAACTTTGGTTACTAGACTTCCTTCATTTATTTTTTGAAATAAGCATAGCAGGTAACAGCACACCAAACAAACCATGAGGTTAGCACTTAACGCAGGTATAATTTGCTCATTTTTCTTAGTTGAATGCAAATTTAAGCATACAATCATTTTCACATACCAAAACCACCTCTACCAGGGAAATGCAAATATTATTGTAATATCTGGTCCTTGTAGAACTCAAAAAATATCTGGGTGGTTGGAGGAAAATCCTGAGGTTAGGACACAGCACTTCTCACAGTATCTGCCTATGCTTATTACCATATTGCAGAAGTTGTTTCTAAAGCGGATAACAGTTTCAGAAAGACAGAATTTATGAATTAATCTAGAGACTCAGGACGAGAGAGAAAAGACAGTTGTACCATTTAAAAGCTGAGGAACGAAATGACCTATTCCTCTTATGTCAAGACTTGAGAACTTCTAGTACGCAATTAGCATGACCTTCCATAAAGGAAGTCCTGAAATACAGACTTCCTTTTTGTTTCTAAAATAAAGGTACTTACCAGTGAAAATCCACAAGTCACCACACTTTGCCCAGAATCACACTGGCCGCCCTTCTCCATGAAATCACAGAGTGGGTCCTGCCAAGTTTGTGGAGATAGCTACTTGCGTTGGTTGGAAATAGGTAAGTGGGGAAGAAGGGGAGAAAAGAAAGACTTTCTCTTTAAAACTGAACAGAAGCTGATACCAAATCACATGACCTTTTACCGTAATTTCTATTAAAATCATTTCATGTCTGGTTGCCTCTGCTCTCCTGGCTCATTTGTATTGTTTACAACAAGTCATTGCACTGGCAGTTAGTGGTGGCTGAATCCATGGTTACCCGTTTTTACATTCACTAGTTAAATGGAATGCAGCTCTGCTGTGGGTTTCAGGGAGCAAGCTCTTAAGAAACCACAATCCAGCTATCAATCAGACTAATCTGAGAGAAATTAATCTTATAAACATAAGTATTGTTGCATATTAAAAATTGATAGGAAGGGGGAACGGGCTTTTATTGGTTGGAGATAATTGGAGTTACAAAAGTAGACAAGCTGAGATTTGACTTAGAGCCTCAGAATGTTCAGTCTGTGGTCTCCATCTGACAGCCATTCACGTTGTGCATCTAAAAAGCTTTCAAGGGTAATACGACCACCCTTGAAAACAAATCCACCACTTTCCAAAAATTCTGTGAGTATTTATCTGAGCTGAATGTTCTTAGAATCTAAGTAGTGGCTAAATAGAGGTTTAACCAGACTGCAATCCTAGCAAAGTAACTTAAACAGATACATACAAGACAGTAAAACACCAAACAGACAGCACTGGGTAGGATTCAATTAAGACAAAACCTGAGTGGAATGCTCTTTATGAGTAAATTAAAACTGCAAACTAATATGTTTTATTGAGAGCAAGAACAGTACAAATTCATTCTATTCTCCATGAATTTATGCGGTTAATTCTTTAGAAACATTCCCCAAAGCTAACTTGTTTCTCAAGATGGACATGACCAACAATTACAATTCCTAATAAAAATTTAGAAGTTTTATAGTTTAATGCCCACAGTAATTGTCCCACAAGTCACATCTAAATGCTAAATGAGAACAGCAAATAGTTAAAGCTAACATATTACAACCCCATCTACTGCAAAGTCACTGTATCAGAAGCTAGAATTGATTTGTTTCCTCAGAACGAATTGAAAATGAATGTAACATAACGTCGGAAATATCCTTCCTGCACTGCTAATCGGATATTGTATAATGGTTGATTGCAGCTTTGCCCTGTACTATTGCTGCCTAAATCATACATACTTACACGTTCTGGGTTCTTCCAAGAGTTTGGTGCAGTTTCAAGGACAAATGTCTTAAGGAAGCCTCTCTACTGTGCAGCAGGGAGCCTAGCTCGGATCTGATGACAAGAGCACAGTGCTAAATCTGACAACAGAGAAGGAAACTTCCTGTGTGAAGAGGAGATCTTGGAAAGTCTCAGGGTTAAAAAGGCTGCTTTAAATGTGCTGGTTGATTTGCTCCCTGGTTGTGTATACACAGTAGCAGCTGATCTGTGTTTGCAGCCCTGCAGAAAGGAACCTTTTCTGAAAACCAATGGCATCACATTTCAGCGGAGCCGGTGCCAAGTGCTGGAGAGCAGAGCAACCTTTGACAACTTCACAAAATTCACCCCAGCAGACTCACCACAGGTCAGAAAGGAATGTGGAAAGTATCTCCCCACCAGGTTTCATCTCAGGTACGTTAGCGCAGTCCCCGGGAAACCACACACTGTAACTGGCTGGATTCTGACAACAGTGTAAGGTATTCTCGGGACTTCTGCGTAGTTCCTGTCTCTGCTGTCCTGACCTACAGTGTATTATATTTTAACAGAAGCGTTAACATGAATCAGGATTTTTAAAAATGTATTTCCCTCTGCTTCTTACAGAAACCTTTGTATTTAAGGCTCCTTTGTTGTTCCTCAGAAATAAACCGAGGACAAAATCATGTAAGATCGGGTAGTCTGGTATCAACTTCTGCATTCTGTCTCCTGATGCAGAGGCTGGAATTTTAACATTACTGTGTTGCCAGGGTCCATTTTAGTATTGTTCATTAGAAACTAGCGATAGCTGCAAAACTTCACGCCAACAGAACCAACTATTGCAGTGAGGCTATAGGGATGTTAGGAACAAACCAGCAATGAAGAACATGACATATTCCACTGTTCAGTATCATCCTTAACATGGAAGAGAGTGAAAATTCTAGACCTTGCCAACTCTAGTAGTGAAAGTTAAGACAGAGTAAGAGACAGAGAGAGAGAGAGAGAGAGAGAGACAGAAGGTAGGGGCGGCGGCTAGTGGCAGTAACAAACTTAATCCAAGTCATTGGTTAACCACTTCATTAACTGCAAATTCCTCACTGCCCTTCCTTTCTCTTCTGTCCCTATGACAAGTCCAGGTTATGGTATATTATATGGTATTTTTCACTATTGTGCTTTTTTACTTCAAAGGATGGAAATCAGAACTGACAGTTTAACAAAAGGCCAAGTTAAATGTGTCAAGCAGCTCAGGAGAATGTTCCCCTACTTATCTGAAAGCCGGCCCAGGAACTGCCTGGGCAACTGGTGAATTACTCAAGGTCTTTGCTTTTCATTTTGGCCACACTATTGTTCAGGAATAATGACAATTCCCTTACATCTGAGAGTCCACATCACGTAATGAATAAAGTCTGGGCTCTTGTGCCAAGTAGATTTAACTTCCTATCTCTACCACATTCTACCTACATGAGCTTGGAGGTTGCTTAAAAATCTCTGAAATTCTGTTTCCTTATCTGTGAAATAGAGACAATATATCTACTATACAAAATTTTTTGTGAAGTTTTAAAGAATAACACACGTCAAGGGCTTACCACAGTGCCTGGCATGAATGCGTTTACAAACATTTACTGAGCCTCCTCTCAGAGCCAGGCACAGTGCCAGACTCTGGGGGCACAAAGTCAATTAAGACACGGTCTCTACCCTCAAGTGCAGTTCCACAAGTGTTACGTATTTCCTCCTTCCCTCCCAGAATTTGTGCAGTCTCTGTCATAAGGCATTAATACGCTTTAAATGCTCTGTCTCACTGGATCCTTCCAACAGTCCTAGGAGACAGATGAAGCTACACCCACTTTACAAATAGGAAAACTTTGGCTTGAAGAGGTGAGGGCCACACAGCTAGTAAATTGTAGCCTAAACATCAATCCAAGCTCTCTGATTCTGTCAAGTACTCTCTAAGGTATACAGATGAATTGACCACATAGGATTCGTATTTTGCATTATTTGATATTATACTTGTTATTTTTGCAGTGTCATGTAGATATATAATGCACTTCCCTGCAGGTAGCATAAATCCCTTAAAGAGAAGCACTGTATCTTAAAGTTACTTTGTATCTTCAAACAGATCTACTATGATGCTAAAGATATTGTCTGTTCAATAAATTTTTCTAAATTGAAAAAAAAAACTCTAGTTGGGTCAATTTTACTACTCCAAATCACCCTCACAGAAATCTGGAACCCTTCAATAAAGGATGGTTTGGAGGTTATATGTGGCCTTCGAGTGCTCATACTGTCTATGTCATTACTTCCAAATAATTACATGCATGTCAAAGTTCTTAATACTGACTCATAATTAAACTCTCTGAAGACTGTTTTCTTCATTTGTTTAGCACGTATCCTGTACATTGAAGCCCTAATGAATTTTGGTAACAGTGATTAAATATTTACTTTTTAATTCAAGCCTGACCCCAAGACATCTCTTGATTTCTGGGTCCACTCCAGTTTCTAGGTTTAACAGTTCACACACTGTAGAGTTCTGTTGATCATTATCTTGTAAATATAGCAATCTTGGGTAGAGTCTGATTTTTATACATACATATTTGTACAAACAGCTCGAATTTCTTAAATAATTGTTGATTTACTGCTTCATTTTATGCATTAAAATGTAGCCCATTTCTGATGGAAGAATTAATTAGACATTTATCAGTGAATCATACATAAAAAATTTATTAAAAGGGATCTGTATAGTATCTAGAACTTAGATTTCAACTAATGTATTACAGTAATTAGTGCTTTTTGTTTGTTTGGTTAGTATTTTTTGGAGTTGGGGCCTTTCTATGTTGCCCAGGCAGATCCCAACTCCAAGCCTCAAACGATCATCAGGCCCCAGCCTCCCAAGTAGCCGGGATTACAGGTGTGAGCCACTGCACCCAGCACTTATTATGTGCATTAGTTCTAATATTATACCCTGGGCATCTTTAAAAATAAAATTTGTAATACTATTTATAAGTCTTTACTGCCAAACAATGATTCCTTCAGCCTTAACAAAAATCCAGGAAATTTAGATTAATAGCAATGTCATGGCAAAAGCGCAAATGACAGGTGATATTTGAGATAAAGAACACAATTACCGAATACATTTTTTGTTTCTAAAGTCAGTCACTTGTTTGTTTAGACAATCTGTGGCCATAGGTAAGGGAAAGTAAATATGCTCAAGTACTGGCACTACATATGTTGGAATTATTAGGCTTGCTACCATCTTCGACGTCCAGCTGCCCTGCAACTACTTCCTGCTTCCTCCCTGAAGTAATATGTAAAGCACCAACCACAATGCTTGCTCCACAGTGGACAAGAAATGTACCAACCAAAGACCATTCTGGAGCTAAACAAATTCACCCCAGCATGGCCAGATCTGGTCAGCACAGAGAACTGGTGGACCCAATGACTCTTCTTTACCACCTAAAATCAAGTGACTTTATAGTTTATAAGCACTTTTATGCCCAAGAGTCTGACTCAACTCTTACATCAATCTTGAGAAGCAGGTGCTTTTGTTATTCACAGTTTTATAATTATAAACGTTCAAAGAATTAAATAATTTCTCAAAATCATATAGGCAATAAGTGATCCAGTAGAGATTTTGAAATGAGAGCTCTAATTCCAAAG
The DNA here is from genome assembly GCA_963573385.1 of Cacajao melanocephalus. Classification (NCBI taxonomy): domain Eukaryota; kingdom Metazoa; phylum Chordata; class Mammalia; order Primates; family Pitheciidae; genus Cacajao; species Cacajao melanocephalus. The sequence goes on from CAUYLG010065526.1 coordinate 92,252, forward strand.
TTTTTCTCATAACACACTGTCCTTTCCCTCCAGGTGATATGTGCACACACTAGTTTACCTCTTTTTCCTTTTGGCATCACATCCTGCAGCTCAGATAAATACAGACAAAGTTATTCCCTGTCCTTATCCGCCCCCACCACATACCCACCTGCCCCTACTACACACCTCACCCTCTTCTATATCCAATTGCTTCCATTTTGTCTTCTCTCACATCTTGGCCAACTACTTCAGAGAATAGCTTTTTTCTATCTCTATTTGTCCTCATTCCCACTGTTCAATGGATTTAGGTGTCAAAAGCCACATCTTATCACAAGTGATAAACTTAGAAGTACTGCTAATATTTCAGTATATCAAGCAAAGAAAAGCCATATACTTTGCAACCAGTCTCAAAAAGTCCTGAAAGTTTCTAAGAATCCCCTTCAGATACTCTGCAATTGTTTCCGTCTCTTTTAAACTTCCTGTTATATGTCCATTCTCCTTAAACATCAATCAACCCAAGTCTAGATAAATGATAAACTATCATTCTGTTTTACTACCTTTGTATTATGTTTATCACTGGTATCATAATGAAATGTTCTTTACATTTTATTCATCACTGATAATATACTATTTCACTCCAATAAGTAACAATTGGCTTTTATGGTCTAGTCTAGGAAAGTCATCAGCATTTAAGACTGTTTTCTGTAAGACCAAAAAGAAAAGGTGTTTTAAATATCTAATAATTAATTTACAGTGAAAAAATTTTAACGTAAACCAGACTAAATTTCCTGAGGCTTTCATTCCAAACCACAGATACAGAGCTCATTTACTACTCTACATACTAATATTTCTAGTCATGGCATAAGACCACACTTAAGAAAATAATCAGTTAATAGAATGGAAATAATAGTCATATGATTAATTGATTTATTCATTATCACTCATTCACTAAACTCAGAAACAAAGGGGTGAAGTAAGTTGGAGACCATTGAGTCAAACCCCTTCATTTTAGAAATGAAGAAACAAAGGTTCACTACTGCCCTCTGATGAAATGGGTAACTAGCTCATACTACAAACCCAGCTTAGCACCATTTTGAGTGACCTTTAGCTGAGGACTGACATCCACTAGTATGCACATTAGCCACAAAGAGCACAGTTCTAACTTTGAAGGTGATTGGGCCAAAGTATTATCAGGTATTATATCCCAATTCTGCAACCTTAGGAAAATAAATGTTCATACTAAATAGAAAATGAATTTCTAATAACTGAATTAAACTGTTCATCTAAATAGCCAACTTCAGATTTCTCTCCACACATAATAACTTGGAAAAATATATAGCCCGTGTTTACTATAGTACCATAGCTACAGTCTCTAAGAAAAGCTATAACTCGCTAACAATTTTCCTGATTTATGTTTGAAAACATACAGGGCATGAAATGATTTCTGCAACCTTACATTTTCCTCAAGAACACTGGTGAGCAGAAGATATATTCCAAAAATCATGTGGGACTGCTTGCCATGTCTACTTCTTTCATAGAAATGTATGATAAGCAATTATACATGCTCCACCAAAAACAGTCATTAGGCTTTTTTCCCCATTAAGGGAGGAAAGAAGAAAAAAGGAAGAATGGATTTTTAAAAAGCAAGAAACAGGAAAGAAAGAGGAAGGAAGGGAGGGAACTCTGACAAAAGGATCTATTTTCAAATAATGTTTACAATGTAAAATCTGATTGCCTTCTTAAGGAAGAAAGTGCAATAAATATTCTTCTAAAGAACAGCTTGTAGATAATGTATGGTTATAAACTGTAACTCACTATACAAATGTTAGTTATTCTTGTTGTTAGTATTTAACATATATGGAAATTTGCTTACAACCTATAACTGTGTTAATAAAAATAGGTATTTGTGAATATAAATTATACTGGTCATAAAATCAAACTTATTAACCTAATATATCTTAGAATGAGACCAAATTTAAATGGTCCACTCTGTAACACAGATATCTGGAAACATTGTTTATCCTATCCCATTAATATCTATCAGAATAAGAATGTAAAAGTTTTGCTATACTTCACATAATGTCGGCAACCTGAATTTAAATCTTCACGCCAGTAAACAATCGCTGTCAGGTATGCATATTTTCCAAGTTAAAAAATTATCTGCTTGTATAGGGAAAGTAAAATGAGCAAATTCATTTGTTACCATCCTTTTAAGTGTCCAGGTTATTTATTTTAGCAGATGCACCATCAGAAACAGCCATATAAGTAAATAAAATATCTTTGACTCCCCAGTGCTTTGCATTTTACCACAGGGAGTTCCAAACACATTCAATCTTTTCTGTGTGTGTGATAACTATGATCATTACCTTGTTTAAATGAACAAAGTATCCTTTATAATAGAAATATAAATAAAGGCCTGATTTAAAACTATAAATGATTATTCTTCACAACTATAAGTATTATCAAGCATAATATTATAAATATGCTGATAAACATCTATATATGGTATACATGTCCAACAGGAATGGGAGATGAGATTTATCCCCAGTACAGTGGAGGGAGCAAGCTAAGGAGAGAGTGGCCTTTCCCAGTGGGCTGTGAATCAAGGATGAGTAAAGGAATGGTATCTAATCTCCAAGAAAAAGAGAACTTACTTCTCTATGTGATAGACAGAAAGAGTTGCGATAATTTCACAGTAATTTGCATCAGGAACATACTACGAAGAATTTTTTCTTTAAGACTTGCAAGAATTTTTCCAGTTCTCTGAACTATAAGGCTGCGTGTATTGACCTTCTATTTCAAAAGGCTGTATTACTTTCTGCAATCATCTCTTAAAAGAAGGCCCAGTGGGCTCTGACTCTCCTTTTTGGCTACCACCACCAATTCTAATACAAAACTGTATTATAAATTAGGTTCAAAATTATCTAAAGATTTTCCCTGAGAAAGATTTTTTTGGGGGGTGGGGGGGGTGGAATGGAATGTCACTCTGTCACCAGGCTGGAGTAGCAATCTTGGCATACTGTGTCTTCCACCTCATGGGGTAAAGGCCATTCTACTGCATGAGCCTGCGTGCGCCTGTAGCTGGGATTACAGGTGCGTGCCACCACACCCAGCTAATTTTTGTATTTTTAGTAGAGACAGGGTTTCACCATGTTGGCCAGGATGGTCTCAATCTTCTGACCTTGTGAACCCCTGGCCTCACTCTCCCAAAGTGCTGGGATTACAGGTGTGAGCCACAGCGCCTGGCCAAGAAAGATCTTTAAACTCTCCTATAGTACCACACTCACATCCGCTAGCACGAGAGGCTGAGAACACATATAACTTACTCATAATTCTTTGCTCTGATTCCTAAAGCCGGCTTACTCTACTGGGATGGCAGTGCCAACCTAAAAACTGAATTGCGAAAGCCGTACAATTTCACAGCTTTAACAAGCTGACAACAAAGTGACAAGAGAAAACTTCTTCCTTTGCACAAGAAGCCCTGGTACATTATTTTGACTTTATAAAGATATTTTAAATCGATTTTTAAAAATCACAATATTATGAAACTTGATCATCATTGCTTCAAAACGACAGACTCTATTGTTCATGGAAAAATTTTCCGTTGGTTTTCTCATACCAGTGGTTCAATTGAAAGATTCGTCAACTACTCCCTGGAGAAACGTGAAGTTCTGCATTTAAACGGATATATAGTATTTCCAAAAGCACAGTACCTAGAAGGCAGATACTGTCAAGGTTTCTTACTGAGAATGACTCAAATTGTATTAGGTATATTTCAATACTGTAGCTATCCCCATTTCATAGGGCTCAAATTATATCTATAACATTCTTTTTCCTCTGTGCATTCTTCATAATATTGTCTCAAAAAGTTTAAATTAAAGCTGGCTTCATCACAAAGTCCTCGCAATAACAACAAGCCACTACTACTGTACATATCATCTCTGATGTGTACAGAAAAAGACCACAGAAGATAGCTTGGCCAGAAATGTTAAATAATTGAAAAGTATAATGACTTAATAGAGTAGTAAGCTTAGTTTACAATGCAGCCAATTTAAAGCCATAAAAATACTGTGTAAAAATTTTATCTTGTGGTTGACCATTACATATCCTATCTATTATTCAAAAGTATCTCAACAGTGTTTTTCTTCATTAATGTGGCTTTTGGCATTTCCCTCAAAATCTTTCTATTCCCACATTTTTCCAACAATTTTGAAACAAATACAGAATTTCTATATTATATCAAAAATCCCCTTTACTAGGATAATGAGATCTTCGATGTCTAATTGAAACCAATTTCATAGGGTCAATCTGCAAGGCATACTTTAACCTCCTTGGATATGATTTATTTTGCATCTAACAGAATCAAGCACATAAGACATTTAAAAAAAAGACTAAAGCTACTTATATTGACACATCTGTAAACAAAAGGAGAACTTCATAAATTACCCCCTTTCCTATGACACACTCATCCAAGGATTTGTCTGCATTAGAAAATGTCACAGGGCATCAGAAAAGTTTTGTCTTGAGTGTTCAGCTAAGGTGCATAGTACATCTGTGCTGAAGAAAAAAAGACACTTAGGATCCATTTCAAACATAAGCCCATTACCTCTGGCAGGCTCTTGCTAAAATGCTTGCTGCAACCAACATGTCCCTGTAAACAAGGTTACTGAGAACAGCCCCAGATATTCCTCTCAGCAACACTTTCCTCGGAGCCCTTCAGCTGTCTGCGGGGTTAGTTATACCTTATCTTGCTGCACTGCCATTCTCATGCTGATTCACATTCAGAACTCAAAATGAAAGATGAAATATCTTGAAGATCACTTAATATTGAAATACTGTTGCAGTAATAAGTGGTGCTCAGTCGGAGATGGGAACATTGTACTCTCTTGGTAACCTTTTAATTTCTGGAAAAATTGTACGGAATAAATTGAGGAGCACACACGGGAACCTAATCGATTGATCTGCTCTATTTTGTTAAAGCAACACCCATCACAAACTCCCTTGGCTCCCCAGGCGATTCCCGGTAAAGAAGACCAGCACGTTTCAGTATATACCACGCACGAGGACTTCGATGCTATGTTGATTTATTAAAGAAAAGGAACAATCTTCTATCTACATTCATCACCCCAGTCAATGGACAGTTTTATGTGCTGTATGATACCATTCGCAATATATACACGTTTAATTCTACTTAACGCAAGTTTAAAGAGTTACGAGAACTGCTTTAGTAAAAATAACAAAGCCATACATAACAGACAAATGTACGCTTAAAAGATCATCTAGGCCTGCTTCCTTATACACTTAATTCCTTTTCTATGTGAAGGAGATGAAACTCCATCAATGTCACTTCATCTCCATCAGTGTTTTCATGTCTCTTCTTCCTGTCAGGCATTCCTCAGATCCGATTTGAGAAATGTTCAAATTTCCCTCTCTTTTCCACAGTGACAGAACTGTTTCTCAGGTTGGTTAACTCATTTTGATAACATCAAATCTGCTGGACAGGAGGGAAAAAAAAAAAGAACCCTGAATCCACTCCCCAATCCCATTTTTTTTTTCCCCCTGTCTCTTTCTCTAAGACATTTCTGACTCTTTTTTCTCTCGCCTGCTGCTTCTGAATTTGGGCATTTTCCAAACACACTCCCCTATTTGGTCTTTGGGCAGCGTGAGAAACAAACGACAGTTTCTCTTCAAAACTAGACCAAGTCATTCAGCTGCTCTGAAACATACTTCACAACATCCGCAGGTCTCTTGATCTTGACTTAAAGTATTAAGCAGGAGTGTTTTGAAAGTTGTAGGAGGTATATGGACCTAACAGCTTCTCTGAACCCACATGCTGAGAATTTTTTTCTTTTTTTTTTTTTTTTTTTTGAGAGAGAGAGAGAGGGTGTTATTTTCAACATTGCCCTCTGGTTTATGTTAGCGAAATCATTTGCTTTCTGTGTGTGTCTGTGTCTTATTGCATGGCCAGTGGTTCTGGTACTACAACACAAACACAGCAAACGTGCTTCCCTAACATAAGCAGACCCATGTGGCAATTCACAACATAACCTAGGCAAGCACAGTAAATAAACACATACATAATCATTCCACAGCACAGAGGCAGGCAGGGGTTTCTCCAGGCCCTTCCGGACTCTTCCAGAATTGCTCATTAAGATTCTGAAAGGGGGAGGGGGTGCAGCTAGGAAGAGGTTGCAGGAAGGGAAGAGAAGGGGAGGAGGGGAGCTTTGCCCTCTGTGTCTTTCTGTCTCTGAGACTCTCCCATCACCAAACAAGGCGTACAGGGGTCTATCCTGCAGAGGTACTAAGAGACTTGAGGGGTAGAATGAGGTAGATGGTTTAAAAGAGTTAAATGATGGTCGGGTGACCTCCGTGCAACTTCAGCGACTCCCTCGGGAAGGTGAAAGGGTTGGGGAGAGAGAAGGGAGGGAAAGAAGCGTAGAGGACAGGAGGGAGACACCTAGGACTACAGCAGCAGCAATTACCAGAAGGATTTTCCAGCCCATGACAGCAGTCCTCAACTCCTGGCACCACCCTCTCCCCAACAACCCCTGCTCCAGATCCCCTCACCCTAACCCCTCCCGTCCCACCGCCCTAACTCTGCCCTCACTCTTCGCCACTTTACCAAGCACTGAAGTCTCTATCCAGGAAGGGGGATGGGAGGGGTGTTTAGAGAACAAATCTAATTGCAATTAGAATTTATCTGTGTCTCCAGCACACACGCTGACAGTTTTGCAGTCACGATAAGGCAAGTCTACAAGAGGTGGGCAGTACTTATGGTTGTGTTATTGAGGGAGGGGTTGCTTTTTTTTTTTTTTCCGAGACACTCTAAGCAAGTGAAGGGGGAAGGGGGTAGCAATCTAGATTTCAACCAGAACTGCAAATAAAGAATGCCCCAGATGCAAATGTCTGTCTCCAGATGTTGATGATAAGGATTTGGACCAGTTACCTTGGCAGGGTCAGAACTGCAGCAGGTTAATCAGGTGAGTCGTCGGGGATTTTAAAGAAGCCGAAGCCGGTTTCTTTGGCTATGAAAGTCTACGAAACCCCCATGCAGGAACATTGCACATCTTACACACGCCTCCTTTAACTGGGCTCCCGCGACCTCGGCAGGCGAGGGGGTGCTGGCCGGCCCGCCGCTGGCAAGGGCACGGCCCCCCGCTCTGCCCCCGCGGGCGCGGGGCCGGCCTGGCACCCGGGGTCCGCGTCCCGAGCGGCTGTGCACTCACCGAGCCGGGCTGCGAGGGGCAGAGGGGCGCCCGCGGCTAGCCAGAGCGCCAAGGCGCCTCCCTTTTCTCTTGGTAGCGTCGGTCCGCACTCCCTGTGACCCAGGACGTCATGATGCCTGTCTGTTTTCTCAATGATAACTTGGCAGAAGAAGAGAGAGGCTGCCAGGTTCTCCTCGGGTGGTTACGTGGTATGTGCACGATTCTGTTTGCATGCGTTTCTCTCTCTTTTTAAAAATAAATATCTATATTTTTCTAAAAAAAAAAATTCCCGGCACTGTCATGATTTGATTGCATTATTGCGTTTGCATAATTGACGCCTCTGGGTGTGTATATATGTGTGCATATGCGTGTGATTTTTTTTCCCCTTTAAATCCTGCTGCTCCTGCCGCCGCCGCAGCCGCTGCAAACGGAAAGCAAGCATGCGTTCATCTTTTGTCTTTCATTTTACCTTCAGGGTGACATTCAGTGCCAACTGCTCCCTTTTGACTGTCGCCAATCCCCGCCTGGGCAAAATAAATTTGAAAAACGTGGGGGGAGGGGAAGGAAGAGCCCCCTCAGTCCGAAAGCTGGGGTTTTCATTCCTTCGACTAGGAATCCCAAACCTACCCAACCCACCTCCCAACCCTAAAAAACCATTTTCCGTTCTACCCACCGGGCCCAGGCAGAGAATCGGCACCAAGACAGCGAGGAGCATCCACCCAGGGCCAGACACTCATGTTCGCGGCTCGCACTTGCTGACTTGCATCTCTCAGTTGCATTCCCGGTGTGTAGGCCTCTCACAACTGGAGCTATTTTCGTCTCCCAGAGATGTTCTTTGAAGCCTTTTAAAAATGGGGAGGGGGCAGGGAAGAAAGAGCGAAAGACAAGTAGAGAGAAAGAGACCCAGAGAGAAGCCCAGACCCCTAGTTGAGGGACTCGATTGACACATCCTAAGATTTCCGGGGGCTCCGGGGCATCTGGCCCACCAGGGGAGTCCGGAAGGGCAGAAAGGATAACCAGGTTTAACTTATTCTACAACAGCACGAAAACTTTGTCTTAATACAAACATGTTATTGCTAATTATTCACTCTATTTGTCATTTTTATAATTCTGCTCAGAATCAGTAGTGGTTTCAGAATAATACTTAATGTTTATTTCCGCAAATATAAGAATGCATTTTAAGATGGTGTGGCCACATGGCAGGTAAAGCACAGATCACTTCTTTTTCTAATATTTACTTTGTATTATTTATACATTGTTGGGTACGTTTTATGTGGCTTCTCTTAATCATAATGTTGAGTATATTACCTAACATGTGGCATATTTCTGATAAATATATTCTAGCACCAGGTTTGGCAAATGCTTTGCCCTTCTTTATCATTAATTACCCATTTGGAGTAACAGAATGTGTTTAGGAATTTTTATTTTTCCCCAAGCCTGTGGTTGACCTTGGTGGAGTCACTGTTCCTACTAATTCCAAATCCCTAAAAGATGACAGCAGAAGCCGAGGTTGCAAAAAATTAAGCACGGAGGACAGTTTTGAATCTGAAAAGCACAGCTGATTGAGAGAAAAACTTCTGAATTCATCCATGATAATCTGCAGCTGCTTGAAGGTTTAAAAATAGTTTACCTATTTGAGAGGTTGGCTAAGTTTAATGAAAATAGCAAGTAACTTGCTAGATCTTTTCCCGTTAGAGTCACCGTACAGGAATCATTGGCAAATTCCACAGGGAAGATATTGTAATTATGCAAAGACCAGATGATCTGAATTGGAAAAAGTAGACTAAGAGGGTCTAAGGACTATTGACTGATGGCCAGATCCCAAAACTTGACCAGTGTCTCTCCACCTGGACGATTGGATACAGTTTCTCTGGCTCTCTTTGCTTATCTGTCCCCTTGGCATGCCAGAAGGATGAATTGGTGCCATCTTGTCGGGTGCTAGGATGTTACCAGAGTCAAAGATGTTTCTAAAGAGGGCAAGGCCTATTGAGAACCCGAGGAGGGATCACTATAGATGTTATTGGTAACTTTCCAGTAACTATCCAAGAGGTGCTTGTTAATATTCAATCTACCAACCTGGTTCTCCAGCTTTTTTACTTATTAACCTTGGAATTGGACCCTTGAAGACTCACCACAAATCGAAAGAACCATAACAATTTGACTAACTTTAATCCTCTGAAATCCAATTTTGTTTTGTTCTTTTCAGACAAACGCCTTCCATGCCGTTTGTTACCAGTCCACAGGCCAGTTCAGGCAGCCAAGTGGTTTCTTTCCCCAGGGGTGAAATGTTTGAGCAACTAGCAAAGAGTAGAGGCAGCATACCCAAGAACTCTGAGGTTTGAATAGATCCTTTCTAAGCCCAGATTCTCTAAATCCAACTCTGCTTAGGAACAGCTCTCTGTTGCTTATTCAAGTTCAAGCTCCGCAGACTCCTTTCAAGTCTTTATTTTCTGGCTTTACCCAAAATATAATAGTTAATATTGTTGGAACATGTTCACTTTCACTTCCCAGCCAAACCAAAGGGCATAAAAATGCTTACTAAGGTAGATGGAATGCATAGAAGGCAATGCCCTAAACTTTACTTGTGCTTAGAACTTGTAAATCTAATTAAACCTCCTCAACAATAGGGAAAGGGAAGTATTATTATCCCCATTTCTGTATCAAGGAAACTGAGGCACAGGGAAGTTGAGTGATTTGCTCAAAGTTACACAGTTGGGGTTCAAATTCAAGTGCCCTGAGCTCTCACCATCGAGCTCTCTGCTTACCTACCTATCTATTCAACCTTATTTCCAACTACTGGCATCACTGAGCCATGGTCAGTCAGGCTGGTCGCCCACTGCCCATCTCATATACTCCGTTGACTCATACTGCGATCCCAGTGTCCAAATATTCAGCTCCCTCTTCACCTCCCAATTCCTTTCTGAACAAATATGCATTTTTCTGCTTTCTTTTCGGGTTTACCTAACATAGTGCTAAGTACAACACTGGCTCTCATTAAATATCTTCTGATGCATTAATTGACATAAAATTGCCTTATGGAGACCTAGACTGTCACTTTTCAATTTGACAGAAATTCAAAGCTTTATGTAGCAAAATTTTTCTCCTTTCAGCTGCAGAAATTGCAAGCTTATTTCTCCATTTTTTAGACAGTCCCTAGAAAACAATTTAGGGAAGCAGTTTATAATGAGGTAGAACTTCATATACGGGGAGTGGGAAGGGTGAGCAGGTATATAATTGTACTTGAAAAGCTACTGTAAACTTATTAAAATTTTATAGCTCTTATGAGTCTTTCTCCACTATATTTTGAATTTTTGACTGTCAAGAAATTAAAATTTCCATTTAAAAAGATAGGAAAACAAACTAGGACCTGTAGGCAGGAGATGTATGATCTCATCTTGGAGCTGCTGCTACTGCTCCGTGTGTGACCTCTGGCATATTATTTAACCATTCTGGGCCTCAGTTCCCTAATTGCATGAGGAAGAGTTGAACCAATCTCTGAGGTCCCTCCAGCTCCAAGCTTGCAAGTATAATACAGGATGTGAGAGAGAAGGAGAGAGCAAGAACACTCAGCTTGGAGTGAGACTGGTTTTTTGAAGGATGCGAAAAAGATGCTGGAGAGCTCAGGCAAAGTTGGCCAAGTTTATGTTTCTAATCCCTGTGTACAGTTAAAGGTAGCTCAGTAAAAAAAAAAAAAAAAAAAAAAAATCCGTACAAAAATATGTTCAAACCTATGTTTTCTGGTGGCTCATGCCTGTAATTCCAGCACTTTGGGAGGCCAAGGCAGGAAGATCACCTCAACCTAGGATTTTGAGACCAGCCTAGGCAATGTAATGAGACCCCTGTCTCTACAAGAAATAGAAAAACTTATCAGGGCATGATGGCTTGTGACTGTTGTCCCAGCTACTCAGAAAGCTGAGGCAAGAGGATTGCTTGAGCCCCAAAATCAAGGCTGCAATAAGCAGTGATTGTGACACTACACTGCAGCCTAGGTGACAGAGACCCCCGTCTTAAAAAAAAAAAACAAAACACACACACACACACACACATAAAAACCCTACACTTTCCAAAAATGCCCTTTTTTATAGGAGATAAAATTATATATTTTTATTAATAATAAAATACTATTATTGGAGACAGGGTCTGGCTCTGTAGCCCAGGCTGGAGTACAGTGGCCTGATCATAGTTCACTGTAACCTCAAACTCCTGAGCTCAGGCCATCCTCCGCCTCAGACTCTGGAGTAGCTAGAACCACAGGTACATCCCACCATGCCCAGCTATTTTTTTAAGATTTTTTTGTAGAGATGAGGTCTCACTATGCTGTCCAGGCTGGTCTCAAACTCCTGGACTCAGGCAGTCCTCCTGCTTTCACTTCCAGAGTTGCTGGAATTACAGGCATGAGCCACTGCACCCAGCCCTCAAGATGAAATTGGCAACAACCATGTGTACCAGTAGCTTACCATATCAGCCAAAATGTTATTAGTCATTATTCATGTGTGCCTAAAACTTTCCAATACTCTGAAATTGTTTATAGACCTAATTTGATATGAATGGATCCAACCTCTTTTGCCTCGATGTCTTCAACTCATGCATAGCTTGAATTAAATCATGAAGAATGGAAGTCTACAGAGACTTGGGGGCTAGCATCAGAATGGGACTTTTTGCATATTTCCTGTTTATAACTAACTGAGTAAGCTTGTGTTCTTTTCCTTATTTGTCCCCATGTATTGAATAATTATAACTCATTGACTTTCTCACCAGGTTTTTGTTAGGATAAAATGAGGAAGCAGAAATGAGAAGGACTCTACTAATATGACAAAATATTATCATGTCAGATGTGCCTCGTCTTACATCTGAGTTGTGTTTCTTAAAAGTTTACCAGGTTAGCAGAGAATGTGGAGACAAGATTTCAGGTCCCATGGCTGAGAATCCAAGCTGATTTCTATACATCTTGCTAGTTATAGGATTTCACAAAGTCCTGTAGCTAGTGAAAGGCAGAATTGAGATGGCTATGCAAACAGATTGCCCTCTCCACAGTCCAGTCTCAAAAGACATGGTGCAAACTCTGGGAAAGTAGGCAACCAATTACATCTCACCCAGGACCAAATTCATTCAAATACTTATTTAAAATAGAAATGTATATCAAGCCTCTGACATGAAAACAATTTCATATAAGGTAAATTCCTTAACCAGATTTCATTATAGCTCTAGGGATCCATAGATGAATTGAGAAACCCTTGAAGTTGTAGGCTGTGTGTGTGTGTGTGTATGTGTGTGTGTGTGTGTGTGTGTGTGTGTGTTGTTCTCAAGAAAAGATCCGTAACTTTTGTCACATTCTCAGAAGGGTGCATGACTTCAGAAAGGTTAAGAACCACTGATGTAAGTATCGTTTATTTAAAATTGAACTTAAAAATAATAACACATTCATTTAAGCCAAATGTCATGATGGCTACAACATAGATAGTGTATAATAATCACCAGTATTCAGATTGATGGCCTTGAGACACAATAAAAGCCTCAATCATCAAAGAAATTTATTTTCAAGGTATTTTATTTAACTGACATGGGAAAGTGTTTAAGCCTTTTAGAAAGATTTGAATATTGAATTAAAATGAGGTTTCTGCTTTTGTTTAAGCTAGCTGGGCAAGTCTCTGTGTGCTAAGCAAGGTAGATTCGTGTGGAAAACTATGCATTGTTTCAGAAAGTACAGTTAGGAGTCCACTGGAGTTGTTGAGATGGCAAAGAATGGGGGACTGAAGCTGGACCTTGGCAGTCGGAAGGCAGGAGGAACTGGAGGGGTATTTGGCAGGAAACTAAAATCAACAGACTTAAATGTCTAGCTTGGACAACTGAATTAAAATGGTAGGATATTAAAGAGCTAAAACTAAAGGTTTTGGTAAGAAAATAATGAATTTGGTTTAAAATGTTAAATGTAAAGGCCTCTGGAACAGCCAGATGCCGTTGGCCTTGGGAAAGATTTAGAAGAGATTTATGAAGCATGGTGGCTTACGCCTGTAGTCCCAGCTACTTGGGAGGATGGCTGGGACCCAGGAGTTTGAGGCTGCAGTGCATCCTGATCACACCTGTGAATAGCCACTGCATGCCAGCCTGGGAAAAATTGCAAGACTGTCTCCACATTAAAAAAAAAAATATATATATATATATATATATATATGTAATTTTTTTTTTTTTTTTGGAGACAGAGACTTGCTCTGTCACCAGGCTGGAGTGCAGTGGCGCAATCTCAGCCCACTGCAACCTCTGCCTCCTGGGTTCAAGCGATTCTTCTGCCTCAGCCTCCCAAGTATCTGGACCACGGGCGTGTGCCACCACGCCTGGCTAATTTTTTTGTATTTTTAGTAGAGACGGGGTTTCACCATGTTGGCCAGGATGGTCTTGATCTCTTGACCTCATGATCCACCCACCTTAGCCTCCCGAAGTGCTGGGATTACAGATGTGAGCCACCACGCCCGGCCTAAAATATATATATTTTTAAAGAAGACGTTATGGCTGGAGAAATTTATTTGGGAATCATCAGTGGATTATTGATGGCTTAAGCTGGTAATAAAAGTGGGAAAAATTATAAATGTAAATGATCTAGGAGAGTCTGAAATAAAACTGCATTTATTTGAATGAGATCTCATTTTTAAAATGGGAAATTATATAACTCCCAAGGAAAAAGTTGGTGACTTTAAATATTTCTAGAGAACTCTATTTGTACCATACATTTCTGGAAAAAAACTACTCACCTCAGAATTTTATTTTATATTGTGGGTTTTCTGGAGTTGTTGCATTGCAAGACTCAACTTTCCATTTGAGATATCACATTCTCTGCCTGGTTTTAGAAGGGAGAAAGAGTTTTCCTTGGCAACCAGGTTCAACTGGAAAAAATTATCAAGATGTCACCTGATGCCACAAGCTACCAACTACGTTCTCAGCTATGCGGACCTGCCAGTTGCTGAACCAGCAGAGGAAACTCGGCGTCATGGAAAGAACACTAAACTTAGAGTCAGACAGTTGAATGTGAGTCTTATTTTTGCCTTTTACTGCTTTTGCGACCCTGGCCAAGTCATTCAACTTCCCAAAACCTGGATTTCCTCTTTAATAACTGCCCTACCATCCTCCAACAATCCTCAGGTAATGATCTTTAGAGCACTGGTGTTTAGGAGATCGCCAAAGAAGTGGATTGAGAGAACCCGATCACATGTTTCAAAAGCCACCTCCTCGATTACCTTCCTCCAGGATGACACCTCCCACTGTCCTCCCCATGCAGCCCACTGCGGTTGATCTCTCCTTTCTCTCTGCTTCCATCCATACTCTGGTATCATTGTATTAATACTTTAATTATTATTAATATGTCTGTCTTTGCTGCCTTTTGTGTAAAAGATGTTTTAGTTATCTTTTTATTTCTGGTGGCTAGCACACAGTAAGTGCTCCATAAATGCTAAATGAATCAACAATGATCAAGGAGAACATTTGCCTGCATCTGTTCCTATTCTCTGAAAATGCTTTAGATGAACTGGAAAATGGAAAACTGCTGGGCTAACATTACTGCTAGGCCGTAGGCTATATACAGGTACTTTGCTCAGAAGGCACCTCTCCAGCCTGGGCAACAGGACAAAACCCCATCTCTACAAAAATTTTTAAAATTAGCTAGGTGTCATGATGTGCCCCTGTTGTCCCAGCTACACAGCAGGCTGAGGTGGAAGGATCAGGATTGTGAATAGGGCTGAAGTTTTGGATTCTTATCTAGAAGATGACAGTTCTTTACACTTTCACAGACCCATAAAGCTTATCCCTTCGCCTTCAACCCATAAATCTGAGGCTGCAGTGAACCATGATCTCACCACTGTACTCTACCCTACCTTAAAAAAAAAAAAAAAAGACACCTCTCTATTACAAAACTCCTACATTTACTGTTTACTAAGCTACCTTATGTGTACAGTTCTAGTGGGGAATAAAGTCTGTCATTTCCCAATCAGACTTAAAACTCAAAGACTGAACTTCCAGCCAAGAAAATAACATTGACTTCATTTGACATTGATATGTAAATGCTCAATACCAGGTTTTGCCAGAAAGCTAAGAAAAAAAAAATGACAGTAGGAGAAGCCACTGTAAAGCTAAAGGAAGCTGCACAACCCAACGTCCTGTTTTCAGATTCCTGAGGAATTTTCTTAAGCTCTCAATGATCGTGTATTTCACATTCCAAATGGAAATTTTTATAACATTTAAGTGTCAGCGTTATTGGGAAAGTTAAATGAGATAATCCATGTGATGTCATAATCCCTTGTCAAACTAGGCAGCTGATAAAAGCAATTCTCCTCCCTCTCTTCCTTTCTTTCTTCCTAACTGCTTACCTTCCCATAAGAAAAGAGCACCAAGTTCATTGATTTGTAACCATGATCAACTTGCAAGCCCTTCTTTTGACCAGGCTGCTAAAAAAATAAAGATGATCTCAGGGATTCGTTTATGACCATGGTTCCTACACTTTGCCACACATTGGAATCACTTGGAAAGCTTTTTAAAATCCTAATGCCCCAGTCACACCCATAGCAATTAGTCAGAACATCTGAGGGTGGGAACCTGGCAGCAGTATTGCTTTACAACCCCCAAGTGATTCCAGTGAGCTCCAAAGTTAGAGAATCGCTGGCAAATGTAGGGAAATGGGCCTGTGGCCTGTTAATTTTGTGGACTGAGCCTGTTGCAAACAGGGCTGAAGTTTTGGATTCTTGTCTAGAACATGACAATTCGTTACACTTTCACAGACCCATAAAGCTTATCCCGTCTCTGTCAACCCTCCATTGGCAAGCTCTTTATAAATGAACACCGGACAGAGTCATAACAGTAAGTTGACTCTCTGAGTACCAAAAAGCAAACAAAAAGGTACATCATAAAACACTTAGAAATGGTTTACATCATAAACCATTTAGAAGGGCTTTCACACCTGATTTTATTTACTCTTCACAACAAGCCTGCATAGCTGGCATTATTATGCCCAATTCATAGATGGGCATAATAAAGCCAAAAGGAAAGCTTAGCTTGCTCAGGGACAATGTGGCAGATTCCAGTCTCATACTGAGGTCCAGGATTCCAGAATCGATGCTCTTTTCCTGGAGCATTCTGCCTCAGAAGCCCCACTGATGATGGGCCAGTAGAAGCATATCCACATTTGAAGGTTGCTTCAGAGCTATGGTCTAGCTGCTCTATCAGATTAGGAGGGAAAACAGGAAGAAAGGGAGGGTGGAAGGGAGGGAGGGAAATATTGTTCATTATGTTTTGAGTTAAACAGGTTCCTTTCCAGGAGGCCATTTCAACTTATTTAATGTGCTTACAAGCATCATAACTGTCCAAAACTTATTATTTCCAAAGAGATTGAATGGTGAAACCATTTTTAGCTCAGCGTTTCTCAGGACTAATGTCCCATGGAATATGATTTGATATATGTTGCCATGATTTTCCTCAGCTCCTTCAAGACTTTGTTAAAGTGGCACCCTCTTAGGGAAGACCACCCATGTCACCTGATTCAAAACAGAAACATCACCCTGCCTGCAGCCCAGTCCTCACCTGCTTTCCTGCTTTATTCTTTTTCCCCATAGCCCTTAACACCTTCTAATACACTTTGTAATTTACTTATTTATTTTCTTTACTGTCTCATCTCCTATGTCTGTAAGCTCTATGAGGACACGGCATTCTTCAGTGATTTGTTTTTACATGGTGATGGCTCCAAAACCGAGAAAAGTGCCTGGCACAGAGTAGTTGTTCAATAAACATGGGATCTGAATGAATGGCTAACAAGAAATGTGCCACGAAAGAAATGCAAAGAAGGCATATTCTCCACAGTTAGGTGCCCTTTGAAAGTATCTTTTCCAGTCCTACTTATCCCTCATGATGAGCTAATGAAGTGGATATTATTTCTACCTTATAGAAAAATAAAGTGAGAATAACAGCAATTAGACCTGTGAGCAGAGTGAAAAAAAAATGGTTAAGCAAAAAGATTGTTAAATTAGAATAAATTCTTTTTAATTTTCTGTGTAATTATTGTGGGATAAAGCACATATGGTGGATATTTCCAACAATATCTATGAAATATAATATGATATAATATGAATAGCCATGAATTGTACCAAGGACAAATACATCAGCCCACGAAGCTATTTTCTAGCTGCCAACACCAGACCAGGCTGAGATATAAAGCTTCAGAAGATCTCTGGTGCAAAAATGTTCATTGCCTGGATTCAGATTTTCCATCAGTCAAATTATTATTCTGAGAAATGTTCCCTAGAGTTCTCACGGCAGCCAGCCTGTAACACAGGTGTTAGTGGGATCCTCCTCACCATTGTACAAGGGCTCCACTATACAATAACAACGCTATGCATCCAGGTAGAGCTTTTCTCTGTAAAGGTCAAAGTGCTGTGAACAATCAAACATAAGCAGGGATGATGATAGCCCCTCAAGCTCAGAAAATGACCCAGTTGATCAATTCCTCTCCAAACACAGAGAGTAACAATGAAGTGGAGAATCCGTAGTAATAATGTTAGATGAATGCTTTGTTCCTCTACATTTTCTTTTCATCCAGAAAAAAACCCCACATTTGTGAAGTGAGTTATTTTAGTAATGAAAGTAGTATTTATTAAACACACCAGAAACTGCAAATCCAAACAAGTATTTCCCTTCAAAATAGTCACTTGGGGAAGCTATGTAATTACCTTAGTGACCCTGAGATTACTCTAAACATTCCGGGAATTCCTTTTTAAAAATCACCTTCATAGATGGTTTAGGACTCATACAGAAAACCAGTATCATTTTGCTAAGGCTGTACTTTATATAACAAAAATAAATTTCATTCCCAAGCAAACTTGGTCAATGTAGTGGGTCATGAACTTCCCATCAAAATATCTTCTTAAAAACACAGCATGCCAGGCTGACCCCAATACTCTATAGGAGGTCAAGGCTGGAAATGGGAGTTTGTGTTTGAACGATGGATCACCCCAGGTGGTTAGGATGCATCTAGTTTTCTTCATGAACTGTGGGTTACAGTGCCTTGCTGGAGGACAGGGTTGGAGTCTAAACCTTATCCTGAGACAGTTAGTTGTATTAGCCCGTTCCTGCATTGCTGTAAATACCTGATACTGGATAATTTATATAGAAAAGAGATTTGATCTTGGCTCGCAGTTCTGCAGACTGTACATGAAGCATAGTGCTGGCATCTGCTTCTGGTGAGGCCTCAGGAAGCTTACAACCATGGCGGAAGATGAAGGGTGAGCCAGCACATCACATGGCAAAGAGTGGGAGCAAGAGAGAGAGATGAGAGGTGTCACTCTCTTTTAAACAACCAGATCTTGGGTGAACTCAGAGAACTCACTCACTATCCCAAGAATGGCACAAAGCCACTCATAAAGAATCTGCCCCCATGATCCAAACAGCTCCCACCTTGATTATTATATTTCAACAGGAGATTTGGAGGGGACAGACATCCAAACTACATCATTAGTCTTCCTTTACTTTATGGCCACAAAGCCTAAATCTCTAACATCTAATCATTCATTCACTGACATAGCATCTTTGGAACCCTTACCATTTGTTTGATAAAGAGGAACCTGTTGGTAATGAGAAAGTCCAGTGAAAAGTGTTGATGGTTAGCCCAAAACATGCCTCTATTAGACACATCTTCTTTCTTGTCAGGTTCTTTTGGCCAACCTTATGACTTCAACCTTTTCCTTGGAGACAGTCCAAAAGAGAATAAGGAGCAGAGGCTCCGGAATAAAACTGCCTGCAGTCAAACCCTTCCTGACCACCTAATCAGGTAGCCTAAGACAAGTTACTTATCTGTCTGTGCCTCAGTTTCCCCCATCTGTGAAATGTAGCTAACACCTCCTAAAGATGCTAACAGGATTCAATGAGATAATATATATGCAATGTTTAGCACAGTGCTCATAGCTTTCAACTAATATTAGCTATTATTTTAAAACATGTGTTAGTGATTCTTAAATCATGAATTCTAAATCTGTTATCTCAACCTCTTTCCTTACCATTAGTACATGGATGCCCATCAGCATTTCAAATTGACCAGATAGAAAACTGAATTAATTATTGGCCCAACTTCCCAAATGGTTCTAGCTTATTGGCCCCCAGTCTTGGTTCAAGGTATCATTATCTGTAGGGTCATTTAGTTCCCAAACCAAATCTATCTCAGATTCTTTCTTCTACCTCACTCCACCTCCCACATCAGAAAATACACACACCCACATGCACATTTATTCACTTACAAAGTCATGTTGATTCTACCTCGACAAGTTTTCTTTCCTTTCCTCCTGTGTGTTATGTGTTTGTATTTTAAACCAACATTTGAAAAGAAATTACTACATGCCAGATCTAAAGACTGTACATGCATCAATTCATAGAAATCTTTTAAAAACCTTATGCAATAAGTGTTGTTATACTTGTTTTAAATATGTAAAAACGGAGGCACAAAGTGATTAGAAAACTTGCTGGGATTCAATCAGCAAATAAGTGTGGGAACTGGGAGTCAATCCCAGCAGCATGGCCCAGAGCTAAGCCTCTCATCACAGTACAGCATTGCTGCTGTTATTTTAAAAATAATGTTATCAATACAACAAACTCTCATGACAATCTTCTGATGCACATGCTGTTAAAACTCCTCTTTTACAGATGAGGGAATTGAAACCCATAGTGTATGAGTTGCCACTTCTCTAGTTTAGGTGTCCCCTGTGTACTGCATGGGCTAATGAAATTACCCTCCTAAGTCTTCTCTGAACCTCTCTCTGCACACTTTTAAAAAGTTAAAATTTTTCCAATTACTTTACACTCAGACTTCTGAATAACCTTCCCCAAAGCATGGTTTTTGTCCTTCACTTATTCTTTAACACATATTTATTTAAAAACTATATTCCAAGCAATGTTTTTCTAATCCATCACTCACAGGTAAATCTGACATGGCCCTAGCCTACCACAGGCTCTTACTCTTTGGGAGAGACTAGCACATAAGAATCATTTCTATACATTGTAAAATGTGTCCTGCAGAGTAACACAGAAAAAGGCCTCTAAGGTAGCATATGGGGGTGGGTGGGGAGAATGGGTCAAAGAAGGCTAAGCACAAGCTGAGAGGCTTATACAGTCAGCCAGGCAGCTGATGGGGGAAGAGAGAAGGAGAATAAAGAAGAGAGGGCCTGCTTGGCAGAACAGAAATATGAACAAATGCATAGAGATGCCTGTGAGCAGGAGATTGCAAATCACTCTGTCAAATAATTCTGTCATTCTGTGTCAAAGGGGTTTAGGGACTCAGTCTGGAAGGCTTGGATTGGAAATTTGTCTTGAAGCTTGGTTTATAGAGAGCATAGTTTTTATATGTTTATTCTGTTCATTTGAGCTTGCTTGCAGGGAGTGGAAGTTGATTGAGAGTAGAGGAATGGAAGGCTCCTTCCTCAGTCAACCTTGGCACTACCACTGGTACTGCTGGAAGATGAAGTGTAAGGCAGAGAGTGAGAAGAAAGAGGGTTTCCCAGACAACTCAGGGAGTCTGGACTTCTGCTGCAATGAGCAACAGACAAAAGATTTTAGGCTGGGCACCATGGCTCACAGCTGTAATCCCAGCAGTTTGGGAGGCCAAGGTGAAAGGATCACTTGAGGTCAGGAGTTTGAGACCAGCCTGAAGAACACAGCACTACCTCATCTCTACAAAATAATAATAATAAATAAATAAATAAGTCAAGCGTGGTGGCATGTGCTTGTGGTCGCTGCTACTTGGGAGGCTGAGGAGGGAGAATCACTTCAGCCCAGGAGTTTGAGGCTGCAGTGAGCTATGACTGCGCCACTGCACTCCAGCCTCGGTGACAGAGCAAGACTCTGCCTCCAAAAAATAAATAATTAATTAAAATAATTTTTTAAAAGGAATGACATGATTATATTTATGTTAATGAAAAGAGTATTCAGATGATGAATGCTCCTCCAAGCCTCACAATTCTAAAGTGCCTTCCTCATGCCCAAAGAAGGAAGTTCCACCTCTTCAGCATTCCAGGAAGGAAAACCCAGCATTAAGGCCCTAAGGTACCAGCCTATTTCGTTTTAGAAACAGCAAGCAGACTCAAGTGGCTGAAGTAGAATTCAAGGTGGGACAGGGTAGGGCACTGAAAATAGTAAGGGAAAATATCAGAGAGATGGAGCCACTGGAAGGTTCTGACGGCAGGATTGACCTTACCTGGCTAATTATGAAAAGAAGCACTGTTTTCTCCGATCCTGGATATCACATAAAGATACATAACTGTTCCTAGAAGAGGGCTTGGCACCCAAAACATCCTCTAATGCTGTTCTTCCCTCAACACCCATTCCTTGTTAAGCTTCACAAATTCATACGTCTGTTCTTCCACATACTTAGCTTTGACTCAAGAAGAAAAAGACCTAAGTCCAAGATAGAACTGTCTTCTGTGTTTCTTGTAGCCCCTGTGAACACTGCAGGTGTGGACACCACCTTGTTGAGCTACTCAAGGACAATGCTGGTACCTACCGAGTTCTTAATTGTGGAAGATGCTGGAAGTTATTGTTTAAAACATATACAAAATGAGAACGGAGCAAGTAGTAAGTCACCATCAACTTGCAGTTAACATGGTAAAGTGGAAACAAAAAAAATTCATGGAGCCTGGATTCAGATGGAGCCTGGATTCAGAAAACCTGGCTTCAAGACACGGCTCTATCATTCATCAGCTGAGTGGCCTTGGGTAATTAATTCAACTCTCTGAGCTTCATTTCTTCATCTGTTCAGTGAAGATGATTCCTGCCTCAGTATTGAGGGGGCAGATACAAATGAAATGAAATGGTTGAAAGCACTTTGTCAATGATGATAGGGTAAAGGAGAGTGAGATATCAGCATCTTATCAGTTGACTGGTCCCCAGAAGTCACAGAACTGGAATGTAGGTAAGAAAGGGTCTAGAGAACCAAGAGTTGGGTGGCACAGGGCATTGGGCTTTAAGCAAAAAAAGGTGGAAACAGTGACTTCAACATGTGATGAGCAGCCAGTTTTTCCCTTCATAATAGATTTATATCCAATATTTTAAAATTGATAATAAAAATTTGATAAACTCTATGGTTTCAGATGCATCATAACACTCTTTCTTAGGGATGCAGCTTCTATTGTGAGTAACACATCTTGGAGAAAGTTCACATGACATTTCATCTCTAGGAAAGGGCATTTGAATGATCATGGTTAAGCATGTTCCATGTGAATTTAGTTGGACAGTGAAGTGCAATATTCCATCTACTTCCTATACCCTGTGACCCTCTCTTTGCCAAAGAGGACTCCACCAGACCCACATGCAAATTTAGCTCAATTTGAGGCATGACATCCATCCGGACCCCTCGTCAGGGACAATCCAAGAAGGATAATAATATTATGTCATGATCATTCTTCCTTTGGTCTTGGGGTGGCTGGTATCCTAACTTCAATAACTAAACTTCTTACTTCTATATCAAATCCCCATTTAGCTCTAGGCATAATCCTAATTTAAAAAAACAATTATATGTTACACTCTTAGTGTGATTCAGGCATGTGCTAAGTGATTTACTATTTTTAACATCGCAATACTCCTACAAGGTAGGCACTGTTTTGTAATAGACTTTATAGAGGTTGGAGTTCAGAGAGACTAAATACTTGCTCAGGGCCATGTGTTAGTCATTGGGGAAATCAGGATTTGGATTGAGCTCTTCATCTCCCCTGCCTTACTCAGAATGGTCCCGGTACTCAAACCTGGCTCCTGAATGCTGATCCTGTGTCTGGGTCCTCCCTGAAGTCTTCCTGTCTTTGTGGATCACTGCCAGCTAGCCTCCCCTGAACTCGCTGGTTGGCTGGAATTGTCACCACTTACTACTTGCTGGACTTCCCCGATGCTGACTCCTGCAGGAGCACGCCTGTCTCTATGGTAACAGATCCTGCATACTATTCTCCTACTTAGATTTTCCTCCCCCATTCTGCACCTGGACAATCAGCCTAGCACCTGCCCCATCCTAGTAGCCATCTCTGTCTCAAGTCTCAGTTTTTTCCAGCCTGTGATTTCCAAGCATGTGAACTTGGCTGTGTGACCTTGGAGTCTCCGAGGCGAAAATGTTAGAGGTCATGACATGGATACCAACAAAAATACTCACTTTCACCCTATTTCACTTTCTAGATAAACAGCATAAACACTGAAACTGTGTAATTATCACATTACAAACTAAATCTGTGTTCAAATCAGACTGTGATGAATTCAGTTGTTTGTATAGAAGTTAAACATGAATGCAACATCCCAAAATTGGCAGCCACAATGATACACTTAATTGCCATAAATTAAAAAGTGAAAAATAAACCAAACATCACATGTTCTCACTTACAGGCGGGTGTTGAACATTGAGAACACATGGGCATAGGGAGGGGAACGTCACACACTGGGGTCTGTTGGGGGTTGGGGGCTAGGGGAGGAACAGCAGGGGGTGCAGAGGTTCAGGAGGGATAACACTGGGAGAAATGCCTGATATAGGTGACTGGGGGATGGAGACAGCAAACCACCATGACATGGGTATACCTATGCAACAATCTTGCAAGATGTGCACATGTACCCCAGAACTTAAAGTACAATAAAAAAAAAGACTTTAGGCACCCCTAAGACTCAGAAAAAATAATAAAATCCTGAGATAAGGTAGATGTCTTTAAATGCAGTAGACTAGATAGATTTCAAACAGTGTTTAAGGAAGGGAACCACTGCTTTTGAAAGTAATGGTACTCAAAATCTCAATATATAATCCAGAGAAAAGAGCGGCATCTATGACTGAACGGCAATACAGATGAAGGTCAGAACTTTTCCAGGCTGTCCTTCTCTGTTCAGCCACTGTTCAGGAAGCTCCTCATTTATACCACACACATACATCTACTCACACTCACACGACCTGTTCTCAGCCTTTTTTTTTTTTTAAAACAATTCTATGACTAATTCCTGAAAGTATTTAGTTCAGCATGAATTAAGATGACAGGGTTGTAAAAGACATTGATGGTTTAACTTCGGGAACTGGATATAGAGGAAGAAGAAAAGCTATGAGTTGTTTTGCATAAAGAGCCTCATGGATCAGGAGGGATTTTTTGAAACAAAATTTCCCTTAGCAGTCTTCTTGGTAACATCATCTATCCTGTTACAAGCTGCTTGACCAGCCTGAAGTTCTGCTGACACGGGGATCCTTAGCTTTGAATTTTGCCTCCTTCCCGCTGTGACCCACCCTATCTCTAGCCTCTCCGCTTGTAACCTTGACAACCTCCTTTGCCTGACTGAATTGTGAAAAACTCACTCCTGTCGCTGTAAAGGGGTATTGCTATAAAAACTCTTCATGGCAAACAATAGATTCTGCCTCATTTTATACTTTCACCGAGCTCTGCGTGTCCATGATGATTTAAATGTCCGTCTCTTGTCTCTTCCTTTCAGTTCACCACCTACCTGGAACAAAAAAACCTTTAAACCAGAACAACAAAGACAGTCTTAATAGATCTGGATGTATGGATTAGACTGATCATTGTTCACGTATTAATCTGTTTTGCAAGCTAAGCAGAGATATAGCAGAACTCAAACTTAGATTAATCTTAATATCCTTTGGCTGATATGAATAGTCTGGCTTCATCTTAAAATTTGAAAGAAAAAAAAGTGAAATTTGCCAATCTGTTATGTTATGTCAGAAAAATTAAAGATAAGCAAATGAGAGTACTTCAAAGTCTCCTGTTCCTTTGGAAACTTGGATAAGATTTCCTTTGAATGTTCACTACATTCTGCATGATTCCAACTATTCTTCTTTGGATTAACAGTGTACCTCACATTAATTTTTATTATTGATGACTTTACCCCAGCATTCAAGCTACAACAATAATTTATTCATGGGTGAATAAAATGTCAGTGTTTCCCTGATAGAGTCTTGTATGATTTCTAGTTATGTCTTTTTACTTGCAACTGAAAACTTATATATCGCACTTTTTTCCCCTTGGGGTTAGTTTGCAAAGTTTGTTTTATTAGGCAACAAACATAGGAAAAGGTTTCAGATCTTCTTAATAGTTGCATTTAAATGCATATATGAACATTTCATTGTAGGTAGTTGGGACTGAAAGTTCACAAGGAAGTTACGTATTAGATATATGGTCTGTTTCAGTGCCCAAACTTAATGCTGAAATGTATGAGAAACTCTTCTAAAACTCAGTCTGAGCTACTTATGCACAAGGGCCATAGGATTGGCCTCCATACAATTATTTAAGATGTTATAAAGAGAGTATTTTCCATCTTTCTTATGCTTGGAAATAGTTAGATTTTATGACTGCTGAGTCAGAGCCAAAAATATATAATTTTATGCCATAAAATACAACCTTTTCCTTTGGCTGTGGAAATTTATGTGTACATATTTATGTGCATATATAGATAAAAATCTTCATAAACAGAGTGGCCCATTTGAGATGAACTCTTTAAAGCATGTCATTTCTGACTCTGATATTACTGCTATGTTGAAAAAAAAAATCAGTGCCTCCCCATAACCTACCAAATTAAAAACAAATACTCTAAACTGCTATTCAAGTCTCTACCCAGTTTTTTAAAAATTTTTCCTGGTTTTTCTCCTAATTCTTGATGACACAAACTCTTAACCTTGCCAAAAGAAACCAGATACCGTTGCCACTTGCTGAAATAATTGATTCTGTCTCAAACTCTGCCATTTCCGTTTGTCAAAATGTTAGTCATCCTTCAAATCTCTTCCTAATTGCTACCTCCTTTAGTTATTCCCCATCTCCTCCTATAAATATTTCTCTACAACTTGGACTTCCATCATTCCTTGCAGCACTCTCATGGTATCTGCCGCAACTCCTCTTTGCTGTATACTTATTTTCTTGCTATTCTTCTCTTGCTCCCATTACACCATACAATCTTTGAGGATAGGAATGTGATACAGTTTGGATGCTTGTCCCCACCCAAATGTCATCTCCTATGTTGGAGGTGAAACTTGGTGTAAGGTGATTGGATCATGGGGGCAGATTTCTCATGAATGGTTTAGCAATATCCCCTTGGTGTTGTCTTTGTGATAGTGAGTGAGTTCTCACAAGATCTGGTCATTTAAAAGTATATGGCACTTTCCCTTCCTCTCTCTCTTGCTCCTGCTTTTGCCATGTGATATGCCTGCCCTCTCTTCTCCTTCTGCCATGATTGTAAGTTTCCTGAGGCCTCCCTAGAAGCCAAGCAGATAGCCAGCACCATGCTTCCGGTAAAGCCTGCAGAACCATGGGCCAATTAAACCACGTTTCTTTATAAATTACCCAGTATTGGTTTTTTGTTTGTTTGTTTGTTTTCTGAGACATAGTCTCACTCTGTCACCCAGGCTGGAGTGCAGTGGCATGATCTTGACTTACTGCAACCTCTACCTCCCAGGTTCAAGCGATTCTCCTGCCTCAGCCTCCCAAGTAGCCGGGACTACAGGCACCTGCCACCACATCCAACTGATTTTTGTATTTTAGTAGAGACACGGTTTCACCATATTGGCCAGGCTGTCTCAAACTCCTGACCTTGTGATCCACCCACCTCGGCCTCCCAAAGGCTGGGATTACAGGCGTGAGCCACCATGAGGTATTTCTTTACAGTAATGCAAGAACAATGCCTAACACAGGATATGTCCTGCTCATCTTTGCAGAATTCAGTATCTAACCCAACCTCACATGAAATAGCTGCACCAGGGAGAAATAAAACAAAACTGTTAAATTAAATGGATCTTTAAACAAATATTTACAATAGCATTTTTACAACAGATTTCATGGGCACATGTGTTGAAATTATGATATGTGATAGCCCATGAACAAAAATGTAATGGGACAGCCTAAAAGCTAAGGGCTTTACCCCTCTGAGGGATTTTGGACAACACCAAATGTATGAGAGCAAAGCATCAGCTGGTTTTCCCACCAAGGTGCTCAGGTATAAATCTGTACAAACCAGTGGAGAAAATATTCTAAGAGAACTTCATGGAATGAAATGGGAAGAAGCTTTCTCCCATTTAAACACTATGCAAGGCTGTTTTACACAGACATTGAGCAAAACACAAAAGAAATGGACTACAAACTCTGTTGCATATACTTTTTCACAACACCCACAGACCCAGAGCTAGAAACCATCTGAAGCCCAAGCTAAGAGTAAAAGGCAACGTCCCTTTTCTAATGATCAAGCACATTCCCGTGTGTTTGCCTGCTTATGTTCTGGGCTAAACTAAATGAAGCACCCAGTAGTTCTGCAGATATCATCAAAGGAGCCCGGGAGATAGCTAACGTTTTCTGTTTTTAAAGGTAGTGGAGGGAAATATTCTAACCGAGAATTTCCCCCTGCCGTAAAATGCACTCCTGCCCTGGGGGTTAGCAGGAGGTTGCCTTCACCTACCCCACCTTCTGTCATCACCAAGGGAGCCAAGTACTCCAGATGGAAAGAAATCTCAAGGCATCTAATAGTCAAGAAAAAATTGGGGGAATGAAATAGGCAAATGTGGCAAAGTTACAAAACATGAGTGGAAAATAAAGCAAAAAACCCCAAGAGGCTAGTGGCAAATGGCCACAGTTTATAACTAGCTCTGGTGTTAGTGAATTCTAATAGGTTTTAATTTATGGCTTCCAGAACATGCCATATACTTAAAGGGTCTTTATGCTGGAGTAGGTGAGCCCTAACCTCCTTAACGGGTAAATCATCCCTGTTTATTTAGTTTCTAATTCTAAGCCCATCTGGCTTGCTTTGTTACTAAGGAGAACGCTTTTCAAGGCCACACCCTAAAGTCCACGTGTCAGCCTCCTTCTCATCATCTGGGACACAGACACCAAATACATGGCGCCCAGGCTGCTAGCCCCACCCAGCCTCGGCACCCATGGCAAACACTGCCGATCAATCACAGCATCCTTTCATGCACACTCCAAACATGGCCTCAGGATTGTTCTCAGTGCAGCACTCTGAAAAGCAACTACCAGTTAACCAGAGTGAGCTGAAACCACTATGCCATTCCTGTGCTATAGCAATCCCTTTAAATTACGTAAAATTATTTTTTTGGCTTCCAAAATTGGACTACTTCTCATCACTTTATCTTCCTGTAACCCAGATCTTCAGCTTGCTCACAACCATAGCAAACCATTCCCTGTTTGCCACTTTCTTGATGTGTTAGGCCATTCCTGCATTGCTATAAAGAAATACCTGAGACTGGATAATTTATAAAGAAAAGACATTTACTTGGCTCATGGTTCTGAAGTCTTTACAAGAAGCATGTTGGCATCTGCTTGGCTTCCAGGGACACCTTAAGAAGCTTACAATCATGGCAGAGGGCAAAGGGGGAGCAGGCACATCATATGGTCAAAACAGGAGCAGGCAAGAGAGAATGGACGAGGAGGTGCCACACACTTTGAAACAAGAAGATCTCACGAGAACTCACTCACTAACACAAGGACAGCACCAAGGCATGAGGGATCTGCCCCATGATCCAAACATCTCCCACCTTCACCACTGGAGATTACATTTCAACATGAGATTTGGGCAGGGACAAATATCTAGACTATATCACTCGATATCATCCTTCCAACCAGGCTTATTATATTACTGACTATAGGGAATCACTGACTCTAATTTTTGCTGTGTCTTTTCAGTTTCCAAGCGATTGCATGCCTCTGACCTTGAATTTTACCCAATTGACTCCCGGCTTTTGTTTCCTACCAGTCAGCCCTGCTTCTACCAAAGTTTTTATCATGAATGCCACTCAGTGTTAATGAATGATCCAGAAGAGTCTTCATGTTTTAATTGTTTGCTGCAAGGGTGAAGCCATACAATAAAATGTCCTAGGGCGAGGTCCTCAGTTAAAAAATAAAATAGAGGTCAGTCACTGGGGACCAGGAGCTCAAGATGCCATCAGAGAGGCTCACTGAAATTGCCCCAGCATCTCTTTTACCACCTCTTCCAACACATATCTTGAGAGCCATTAAGTCCCCAGGGCAGGTATAAGCTTAGGAGCTCACTACACCCCTCTCACACATAGGATGTGACTGCATTATTTCATCACCCCAACCTTCTCAGCACCCAGCCCACCCAAACAAAAGGTCAGCATTTTGACGCACCACTGTTAAAAGGTCACTGAGTCCTGCTAGAGACTATAAAGTAGGGTACACCATCCAGCTGAAGTTAACAAATGAACCATTCTGACAGGGAGACACACGATTTGAAAATGTATGTACAGATTAGTCCATGGCATTCAAAACTATAGGAACAATATGAGTGAGCCAAAGAAGAAAGTCATTTTCACAAAGTTGGCAAGACTTCATAATCTTCAGAAACTTTTCAAGGCAAAAGTGTTTTTGTAAGATTTTTCCGGATTAAAATTTCTTATGTCTCCTTCACCCCACTGCGAAACGAGAGAGGCTCCTGAACCATCTCCCACATTGTCAGCTGTTGGCTGTCAGCATGCATGCCACCAATATCTCCCTGGGAGAGTGGTCGTTGGGAGGGCTCTAATAGTCGCTGCGAAAATTAAAGATGGCCACAAACTGTGTGTTCTTCCTCTCATTGAGAAGACTACAGACTCACCCACCAAATATGAGCTATGAGAATTCAGCAGAGTGACATCTGGAACTTCCAAAGCTTATCCTTAAGAAACTCTGCCACTGACATCCAGATTTCTTGAAACATTCTCTCTCAGGACATTCCCTCTTGGAATCCAGCCAAAGCCATCAAGAGAAGCCACATGGAGGTACTCAGGTTGACAGCCCCACCTGAGCTCCCAGATAACGGCCAGCCCTGTGAGCGATGTATTTGCACATCCAACCCATTCAAGTCTTCAGATAAGCAAAGCCCTGCACCTGCCTGAAACTGCAGAAGAGACTCCATGCAAGAACTATTGAGCCAAACACTTCCCAAATTTCTGATCCACAAAACCATGAGCAAAGTAAAATGTTTACGCCACAAAGTTTTGGGGTGAGTTTTCACATAGCCATGTGAAATTTGCTCTCAGAAAGGGATTCTATCATAAAAATCTAAAATAATGGCTTTGGGACCAGTGGCAAGCACTAGATCTTAGGACCTTGAGGAGATAGTTATGAAAACTGCAAGACCTTCAAGGAAATGAGAACTTGAAAGACAAAGGGAACTATATGGGGGTACTGGATAAAAAGGCACCTGAATTAAATACTGGCCAACACTTAGCAAAACTATTTCCTACAGTAATGTGAAAAATAGAAGAGGCAGTGTACCTAAAGATCTTGAGGATCTGACTAAGATTTCCAGGCAGAATGTTGAAAGTGCTTTTTGTAGTTGCCTATAATAAATTCAGCAAGAGAGGGATGGATTAAAGAAAAGACTGTTGAAAAAATTTTAACAGAATTTAAAGGAATTACAAAGGATCTAGGATTTGCTGTGTTTCAAAATAAATTGCTTCTCATCTCCAGTCTCTCTCTAAAATGGTTTTCAATGTAAGAAATTGTTAATTACTTCAGGATAAAGATCAAATCCATAGTCTTTCTTAAGACCTCAAGAAGGTTTAAAGGGATGCCCCAGAAAACTTTCAGCCACATGAAGGGCTTTCTAAGGATCTAAGAGCAAGCTTTGTAGACCCTCTCTGTGAATCAAGAGAATGTGTAAGCATCTGAACTGTGTTATTCTATAGGAGCCTCATATAGGGCTCAAGACAGATGAAGATGTATCTTAAAGACATGTGAGACTTTTTATTAATAGAGTAAGTGCCAATAAGTCATGGGAAACCCACAGATTTTTTTAAGAGAATCGTATTGATAGAAGAGCTGCCCACTTAGACTAAAAGAGACAGAGACAATACAAAATGGAAAGAGGCTAGACTGTTTTCTGGCATTTCTACCAGCAGGAAACTCTCTGAGAAAGCGGCTCAGCTGCAGACATGAGCTTTTTTCTTTTTCTTAAGGAAGGTTGATTTAAAAGTGGAACCAATATATCAGAGAGTAAAGACAAGAGCCTCAGAGAGTAGTTCCAAGGCAGTAAGACTGGACTCTAATCAAGGAACCAGCAACATGTGACTGGCTTGATTTCAGAATTGCTATGGATCAGTAACTGCTGTGTGTCTCCCATCCCACCTCCCCCTTTTCTGAATGAGAGTGTTCATATGACTTATCTTCTCTCTGTACCACCAACATACATTGAGTAGGAGTGGGGCAGGTAACTTATCTTCAAATTAAGAGAAATCATTTTCAAGGAACTGCCCCGCTCCCTGGGAGCTCATCCACATGTGGACATGATTTAGATGACAAAATCCTCAACTTTCAACCAATGCTACAATAGGAAGAGACTTTTGGGGGCTTGGGAGGGAGTATTTTTCATTTGGGAATAATAAAAATAGTTTGTTATCAGAAGGAAAACCTTACTTGATTAAACGTATCTACTAACACTTTGTTACTCCTCCCTTTAAGAATCTGGGACAGGAACAATGGCTTACACCTGTAATCCCAGCACTTTGGGAGGCTGAAATAGGAGGATCACTAGAGGTCAGGAGTTCAAGACCAGCGTGGGCCACATAGTGAGACTTCATCTCTACAAAAAAAATTAAAAATAATTAGCTGGGTGTAGTGGTGCATGCCTGTAGTCCCAGCTACTCCAGAGGCTGAGGCAGAAGGACTGCCTGAGCTCAGGAGCTAGTGGCTTCAGTGAGCTATGAACATATACTACTGCAAACACTCTAGCCTGGGTAACAGAGTTAGACCCTGTTTCTAAAAGAAAAAAGAATTTGGACATGGAGAGAGTAGGACTCCTAATACTATTTATAGATAAGACTCATCAAAGAGATTTGGGGTCTTTCCTTATACTGTCCCACAAAAAGTAAAAACTGTTAAGATTTTTAAAGGTTACTGTTAGTTTGATATACGAAACTTCAAATAAGTAATAGGTAGAAGAAAATAACCAACACACAAAAAAATTTCTGGTTAGTGATGAATAAACTTTGTTGTGGGCCTTAGAGGTATCAGGGAGCCCCATGCACTTTTTGAGTTATGTTATCCCATCACACCTGTGGTCTCCATACAGAGGGCAGCACCAGCTAGATCTTGCATTCCTTACAGTGCCTGTTAGCCAGCAAGACTTTGCATTCTTGCTGCACGGCAATTTGAACAAGGCTGAAAAAAAAATTAGTTTTCACAGATGAAGGTGTCTAATTGCAGCTGTGGTCTAACTTCAGGACAAAACAGAATGGGAATATTTATGCTAATGGGAATAGGAACTAAATCAATGTGAGGTGCTTCTTCATTCCAATCATAAATTTATTGGTGTTACTAATGTCTCAGAGTTGATTCTGAAAATAATTAACTGAACCTAAATTCAGTTTATTTACAGAACATTTTTACTGTCCTGAATGGGGTGCACCTGTCATTTGTGCATGGAGATCCAAAAGGTTTTTATGGTTAATGGTGTCTTTTCTCTGGAGGGATGTGCTTCATATAGGGAAGTGGGCATCACTCCATGTTGCTGAGGGAAAGAGGTTTCCAGGTGTCACTGTGTGCCTTCACAATGCTACTCCTCCCTTTAAGAATTCCTTCTCTCAGTCAGGTGTAGTGGCTCATGCCTATAATCCCAGCACTTTGGGAGGCCGAGGCGGGCAGATTCATGAGGTCAGAAGATCCAGACCATCCTGGCCAACATGGTGAAACCCCATCTCTACTAAAAATACAAAAATTAGCTGGGCGTGGTGGCACATGCTCGTAATCCCAGCTATTCGGGAGACAGAGGCAGGAGAATAGCTTGAACCAGGGAATCAGAGGTTGCAGTGAGCCAAGATCGCACCACTGCAATCCAGCCTGGCAACAGAGCAAGACTCTGTCTCAAAAAAAAAAAAAAAAAAAAAAAGAAGAAGAAGAGGATAAAAGAATTTTTTCTCTCAGCTTTTAAGGAAAATATGACTAGGCATTTATTCTTATCTGCATTAAAATTCTCTACCTGGGGAAAAGTAAGTTTAGAATGTAGCATCTTAAGTCTCCTCTCCCAGACTGAATAAACTGGGGGAAACATATTTATTTTTCTTTTTTGGATCTTCAGAGCACAGCACAGTATATGCCATGTGGCTGCTAATTAATAAACATCATTTGACATGAAAAGAGTCTCATCCATGCATGATCCAGAACAGTCCCTTCCTATCTGCCCCAACCAGCCTGGTTTCAGCATGATAGGAGGTAAAATTTTGCAAACTGTGCCCTACAGGGCCCTATATGGTCTATAAACATTTTCCCCACCCACCCAACAATCTCTCTACTGCTCTCCTATGCTCATCCCCTTATTCACATTTCTCCAGCTTCACTGTCCTGCTTGCTCAAACATACCAGGCACACACTCCTCCATTAGTACCCCTATACTTGCTGACCCCTCTCTCTGAAATGCTCCTCCCTGAAACTTCTGTAGGGTCGTCATCCTCATTTCCTTCAGGTCTGTACTCAAAAGTCACTGTGTCATGGATGCCTTCTTTGTCTACCTGATCTAGATTTCACCCTCCCGTGCTCTCTTCCCTTCTTTTTTCTTTTCTTCATAGCAGGTTTCATTATCTGAGGACATATGAAACAGTTTCTTCTTGTTGATCTACCTACTCATATTGCTTACTAAGTATCTCTCCACTAGAACATAAGCCACGAGAGCCCCAGGACTTTTGTCTGTTTCATAACTATTCAGCCCCCAGAACAGTGCCTGATACTTAATAGCTGCTCAATATAAAGCTGATAAATAAAAGAATAAATTCATGAATGAGTTTATAGCAGGATGACTTCCATATAGAATAGCAGTTTCACAGATATTTCACAAGGGTAATTTTTATAAGTGGATGAAGAAAGGAGAGAAAACAATAAAATATTTATTAGTGTATGTTTTTTCCCCGAGATCCTGATCTCATACTCAGCCTGTTAGAATGTCTGGATTCTATGGAGGCATTATAGATAAAATAGATTAAGACAGGCACTTTTCCATTTTATGGATATAAATAATTATCTTGAGAGGAATGTATAAAGCCATCACCAGGAATAACAGTGATTGCTGGCAGGTCCTAACTCTGGTTGTCATCTCATTGGCAAGTTCCCAAATAGAGTAAAGTGGTTTGCTACTAATTCAAACCAAACTAATAACAATCCCTCAGTTTCCTGATGTGTTTCAAGAAGAGGTCTCCTACAGCATCTATTAGACTTATGGGCAACGTTTGATCAAAAAGCTGAATGTTTTGACTGACTGTAAGCATGAAATATAACATGGTAATAGAATAAATATTATGACTTAGAGTCTTATAAGGAAAGAAGTTTCTCATAACCCCTCAATATTTCAAAACCCATACTGTCAGAATATTCTTACTTAAGTCTAACTTTGATATTTCCTGTTATAATTTTTATATCGCTGAGGAAAGACAGGAAAGGAAAAGAGTCAGTCTTTCTGTTACTGAGAATGTGGCAACCACGATGCTTCTTACTTGCAAAGACAGTGTGGGCAAAGTTAGGGCTCTGCTTTTCTCCCACATCTTGGTTGCTTTCCCTCGTCTTTGAATACCTTCCCCATTAATGACTCTGTTGATTCTCTCTTTTTTCCTACATCAGCCTGTTGGGCTAGTGGTAGGTATAGAGTTGGTGAGAATCTGTATTAGAGGATTGAGGATAAATTTAAACATTTGGAACATTAAGAATGGGGCATGTAGTAACTGAAGACTCCTGGACAAATCAGTCAGCCTCATTAAGCCTCAATTTCCTTATCTGTAAAACTGGGGCTTAAAAAATGCTTACCTTACAGCACTCTTAAAAGTGTTTTGTAAACCCAAAAATACCATATTGATGATAGTTATTAACATAAATAACAGCATATATAGAGAAAGATAGCATAGAGGGTAAAAAGAGTAACTTTGCTGTTTGTCACAACTGGGTTCAAATCCTGAATTGCATACTAAACAACTATGGAAACTTGAAAAGCCGCATCGCTTCTCTAAGCCCCAGCTTAGTTACATGTAAGATGAGGAAAACAATACTTTATGGAGTTTTGTAGGGATTATGTAAAATGATTGAATAATTAAATGAAATTTTTAAATGAAATAAAATTGGCCAGCCACAGTGGTTCATACCTGTAATCCCAGGGCTTTGGGAGGCTGAGGCAGGAGGATCACTTGAGGCTAGGAGTTTGTGACCAGCCTGGCCAACACAGTGAGACCCCATCTCTACAAAAACAAAAACAAAAATAAACCTAGCCAAGGGTGGTGGTGCATGCCTGCAGTCCCAGGTTACTCTGGAGTCTGAGATGGATTGATCATTTGAGCCTAGGAGTTCAAAGCTATAGTGAGCCAAGATCACACCACTGCACTCCAGCCTGGATGACAGAGTGATATCCTGTCTCTAAAAATAAATAAATAATAAAAATTAATTTAAAAATTAAATGAAATCAAATGAAGATATTATGGAATAATAAGCACTCAACTAATACTTGATATTATTGCATATGTTATTAAACCCATTTCCAGGTTCAACTTGGTAATTTTCTTTGGCTTTCTGTTTACCAAACTGAGGCCCTTAATCTTCACTAAATGATATCATATCTTCAGCTTCTCTGGAACTTTTTTTGATACTGTCATTACTTTTAGAGCATATTTATAGAAAGCAGTCTCTAAAATAATTCAGTTTATAAGGGTCAAGTAGATGATGTATATTCAATGCTTCACCAAAAAGTTCAAAATTATTTACATTTCACCAAAAGTTGCACTGACCTTGCTTTCATGAATTCATCTTTGTCACTATAAAGTCCATACCTGAAGCATCTTCCTAATCTAATAATAATAGCTAGAAATTATTCAGTACCTACTGTGAGTCAGATCCTGTTCTACATATTTTACTGATAATAACACTTAAAATTCTCCCAACAGCCCTATGCAGTAAGTATACCATTAATCCCATTATCCACATGGGGAAACTCAGGAACCATGAGTAATATAATTAGCCCAAACACTCTGATTCTGAATCCTGGGCTCTTAACCCCTCTACTAAAAGTCTTAATGCAAACATGAGCAGATCCAAGACCTACGTTCAGTTTGGCTATCTTTGTGGCCCACAGTTACTGAATAACTGTCATATCTATACTTTGCACTGTGTAGGTTTGGCCTCAGAGTCTATAGCTCTATCTAGCCCTGCTTGCCACAGCCAGTCATTAAAATCAATATGATTGGGCCATCAGTCACATGATGCTCAATTCTGATTCTCATCAAGATGGACAAGAAGAAACTGTGGGTTCATTCGAGTCAACCACTGTTCCCTCTGCTCACATTAGAAAGGGATTATGTAATCTTACAAAGGAAGAGAATGAATGACACATGCAAAAAGAATGCATATAAACGAGAAAAATAAATTTTTTGGCCTCAGTTATCTGCATAGTTAATGTGGGGTTAAGATAGGTTGGGAGCCTTAAAAATGTAGATTTAAGACTGGTTGGGGTAGATCACACCTGTAATCTCAGCACTGTGGGAGGCTGGGGCCAGAGGATCACTTGAGGCCACGAGTTTAAGACCAGCCTGGGCAACATAATGAGACCCTATCTCTAGAAAAAAATTAAAAATCAGCCAAGCATGATGGCTTATACCTGTAGCCCCAGCTACTCCAGAGGCTGAGGCTAGCAGATCACTTGAGCATAGCGTTAGAGACTGAAGTGAGCCATGATCATGCTACTGCACTCCAGCCTGGGGACAGAGCAAGACCCTATCTCTAAAAACTAGATAGATAGATGATAGATAGATAGCTAGATAGATAGATAAATAGATAGATAGATATACAGACACAGATACAGATACAGATGGATTTCAAGAAACAATAAAGAATGATGTATCCAATTTCAGGGGTAGATTAAAAATAATTCTCATGCCACTTTGGGTTAATGAAATTAAATCAGCACTATTCATTACTGTGCCCAAACAAGGTCTTGCACAAATCAATTTCAAGGGGTCCACATCCCTAACACTTCACAGACCATTTATTGAATTCGCTTTGTTTCATCACACATAGAGGCTGTTTGTGTAGTTATGAATAAATCCAACAGATTCAAAATACTGTTCTGTCACTTCGACTCCAAGAAACAGTGGTAGTTCTTCAAAATTAATCTCTTCAGATACATGCTGTGAAAATAACCAACAATGGAACATGTAAATCTGAAACCCTCTCTAGATTTGCCCCAAAGACTGAATCCTAACCTCCTATACAAATGAAAAGAAAAACAGCTAAAAAATAAATAGCATTTCTTTTGTATCCACAAACCCTTTTCCTGTGCATTCATTCTAATTTCATTTTGTCCTGCAGCATAAGGGCATAGTTTGTTTTTATAGCACGATCTCTGTATTTTTCTTGTAGCTTGGTTGGCTTTGATTTACTTAGGAAAGAATATCCCTTGAGTAAACATTATATGATTTTAAAAATAACAGAGGCATTATTTGAAACAAAGGTTGGATTGGAAAGTAAATGTAAACTTAAGGTTTAATTACATTTTGTGTCATAATGTAACTTCTTAGCCAGGGATTTAAAACACTCTACAATTGAGTCCCAACTTGCCTTTCCAGTTTGTTACCTTCCTATTACTGGTGTGGCAGAAGTTGGGTGGGCCTTGGGGTCGGTTAGATAATTTATTCACTAACATTTGCTGGGCAAATACTGTGTACAAGTTAGTATAATAAGTACTTGGGATACAAAAATGGAAAAGATTAACAGTAATAATAGGTAGATGTTGCTCCATTCCTTTGAGGAGCTCACAGTCTAATAAAAAGAAACATATACAAAAGTGATCAAAAAGTACGTGAAGTAATAGAAATAAGCTTAATGTTCAGTGAGACGACTCCTCTTAGATTTCTCCAAGGCACCACACATTCAAACTCTCCACTTTAATTTTCTTCCAGGTTCCTGGCCTCCGTGACCACCTTTGCCATACATCCAGGAATACAGGGACCATCCTTGACACCTCCCTCCCACTCCCTCATCCTAGAAATATTTAATTTCATACCTAATCCTAGAAATATTTTATTTCATCTCTGCTATCACAACCTTAATTCAATATATCAGAATCTCTTCCCTGAACTAACAAGTCTAGCATCATCCAATCAACTAACACTCAAATTCATTATTCAAACAGTAGCCAGAATGAATTCCCCCACCCAAAAATCTGATTATATATTCTTTATCTCATTTAAAGTGGCATCTCATTCCTCTTAGAATAAAGAGAAACCTCCTTAACATGACTTATGGCATTCTTTAGAATCTGGCCTCTACCTCTCCTGCCTCATTCTATACCTCACTTTGCCATCCACATCCCCACTGAACCCGGTTTTTATTCAACCCTTTCATACATCCCAAATTCCCTCTTAACATAGGGTTTTTGAATCACGGTTCCCTCTACCTACAATTCATTTTTCTTACGTGGTTAATTCATCTTTCACATTTTAGCTCAAACATATCCCCTTGGTGAAGTCTCCCTTACTAGGGCTTTCTGTAATGGACTCATAATTGTACCATTTTTTTCATCTTCATAGTATTTATCACAGTTATAATTTCACATTGTCTGTGGGAACATTTCATTAATGTCTGTTTCTGCCATTAGACTATAAGCTCCACATGGGTAGGGACCATATCTATTTCTGCTTATTGTGTGCAATGCTTAGCACAGTGCCTAGATACAGTCATCCAATCCATTACATTTGTAGAATAAATGAAACATAACAAGGAAAAAGTGATGGACTTTGCCTGGGGGAGGGTTGGGATAAGGTTACAGGAGAGGTATCAGCTGTGTTGGGTCTTGAAGGATGTATACACACACACACATACGTATATATATACACTCATTTATTAGTCAGAAGGAACACATGAGCAGAAACAAAAGGAAATGCAACATTCCGACATCGCTCAGTATAACTGAAGCTGTGGGTGTGATCCGTTTTGGGGAGGGGAATAGTAAAGTGTCAGAAATGAGGCTGGAGAGATTCCGGGACTAAACCACAGAGGGCCTTTTGTGCTCTGCAAAGCAATTTGGACTTTTGCCATGGGAAATCACTGAAGGGTTGTAAAAAGGGAGTAAAATGATGATCAGATTTGCATTTTAGAAAAATCACTCTCCTGGTAGTGTGAAGGATGTCCTTGATAGGGTGATATTGGAGACAGGGTGACCAGTTAGGAGGCCATCTTACAAGTCTACGTGAGAGATGATGAGGCACGAACTGAGATAAAAACAGAGGATTAAGTGAAGCGGGCAGTTTCAACAGACATTTATGAAATGAAAATGACTGGCAATGGAAAGGAAGGAAAAATAAAAGTCAAAGCACACCGCCCTGTTCTCTGGACATCTGGGAGGGTGGTGTGGCTGTTAACCAAGTCAGGGAATATAAGATGAAGTGTCAGTTTGGGTAGATGGCTCAGTATGGTTTTAAATTCATTGAGGTTCATATCTGAGAGCCAGATTCTTGTACCAGAATGATGACTGCCTTCCAGAATGGTTTTGCCTCCTATTTCATCTAATAATGTTTCAGCCAAGAACTTAACCACCTACTAGTAACCATATTACAAAGCCTCCCTTGCAGCTAGCTGTGGCCATACGACTAAGTTCTTGATGGTGCAATAGGAGCAGAAGAAGGCAGCCTCTGTGGCATTTGCTTAAAAGGAAATTGCTTGTCCTGAATTTCTGCTCAGATAACCATGAGTTAGGTTAACTATGAAAATGACACAACACCTTAGAGGAAGGCAGGGAAGCAATATGGAGATGAAGCAGACAGGCCAGATCAATCATTCCTCTTGGTGGACCACTTATTCTCTAAGAAAGTAACTTTGCTTATTTCATCCATTATATATTGTGGTTCCATTTTTAAGGGATCTTATTTTATACACTAAATAATACAGGCTTTCAAGTAGAGATATCCAAGAGACACCTGCCAACACTGTTCTGGATCTCCAAAAAGAGGCCTAGACTGACAAGGGAGCACTGATATTCATTAGCACGTAGACAGTAGTAGTTAAAACCATAGGAATAGAACAGAGAAAGAAAAGCAATCTGATTTGCATCCTAGCTCCACCTCTTATTAGTTATGTGATTTTGACTAAGTTACCTCTAAGAGCCTATATTCTATAGGCCAGTGATGATACATGTATTAAGATAACTCTAACTGCTACAAAATATCAATCATCACATCTCAGTAGCTTCTTACAATGAAGATTTCTTATTCAGATGAAGCCCAGGTGTATATATAGCAGGACCCAGGCTCCTTCATCCAGCAGCTCTTTCTCCCTTAGGATCTTAAATTCCCTCATTTACAGCCACTTCTGTAGCCCGTGGTAGGAAAGGCACACACAGTTCTTAACTACTTTAGCCCAGAAGTGACATATACATTTCGTTGATGAGAGCAATTATTTGATCCTAACTAGATGCAAAACAGCCTAGGAAATGGTATTCCCCTAGCAGCAGAAAAGCTATCCAATGGAAATGGTGCATGAATCTTTGGCGAAGCAGTGGCTTCAATAATATTCTGCTTTGTTTCTCATGGAAATGAAAAATGAAAAGGAATAGATAATATATCTAACAGTATATCATGCCTAAGGAGCCCTAAATAATGTTAGCACTCACCTTCTTCCTGATCATTCTCCTTCTTCCTCCATCCTACATACACTTCTAATATGTACCAAAAAGGCCTTTAGTTTTTCCATTTCAGTGTATTAATTACATTCTTACCTTTGTATACAAAATTTTAAGCACAATTCTTCCTTTTTCTGCTCCACCAATTCTACCTCTTTACATTCACATATGTGTTCATTGTAGCCCTATTCATAATCGCAAAGGCATGGAACCAACCCAAATGCCCATCAATGATAGATTGGATAAAGAAAATGTGGTACATATACACTATGGAATGCTATGCAGCCATAAAAAAGAATGAGATCATGTCCTTTAATGGCTTGAAGCCATTATCCTCAGCAAACTGACACAGGAACAGAAAACCAAACACCTCATGCTCTCACTTATAAGTGGGAGCTGAACAATGATAACACATGGACACAGGGAGACAACACACACGGGGGCCAGTTGGGGGAGCATTAAGGAGCATGGCAAGTGCATTAGGGAAAAGAGGTAATGCATGCTCTGCTTAA
The DNA here is from genome assembly GCA_963573385.1 of Cacajao melanocephalus. Classification (NCBI taxonomy): domain Eukaryota; kingdom Metazoa; phylum Chordata; class Mammalia; order Primates; family Pitheciidae; genus Cacajao; species Cacajao melanocephalus. The sequence goes on from CAUYLG010065526.1 coordinate 133,563, forward strand.
TACCTGGGTGATGGGTTGATAGGTGCAACAAACCACTATGGCACACGCTTACCTATGTGACAAACCTGCACATCCTGCACATGTACTCCCAACTTAAAAAGTAAAATAATCATTTTTTAAAACACCCATTTTAAAAGACCAATCTCAAAGCAATCTCCTGGAATAAGCTTTCTCTCATTCTCCATGGGCAGATGAAACCCCTTTGGGCCACTATCACAGCACATATAACCTTTGCATTTAGCGCTTTCCAGATGTTGGTTTGAATTATGACAATATGTGCACTCACCTTCCCTGACTATCTCTGAGCCTAATATGTAAGCTTCCTGAAGGCAGCAATTGCATTTAACTCCTCTTTGTTCAAAATGATCAAAAGAGAAAACTGAATTTAGACTTTAAATGGAAGACACAAACACTTAGAGATTTGAGATCTCCTCGCAATGAATGAAGAAGTAAACATTTATTCCGCAACTCTGGAAAGGAGGAATAAAGCAGTTTGTCCCAAGTATTTACTCATGTGATAACTATCTGAATTACTGGGATAGTACTATTTTTCTTGATTTCACTTTGTATATCCATGAGGAAGCATGTGTAGTAAGACCTGCTTATGAATAAAGCATGTGCTTAACGAACAATAAAGCAACATATCTTTAAATATTATGTTACCTAAGAGAAACAAACAGTTCTGAAGAGTCTTCCTTAAGCACTCTCCATGTGCATCAATCAAGGTGGTGATGTGGCAGTTTTCTGGGTAATTTGATAAATGTCAACAACCAAACTATTTAAATCCGTCCATCAGATGAATATACCACTCGAGTTATCTGAGCACTTGCCAGGTCACTTTGTTCTACTTAGTAATAGCCACTGCCTGAGGAAAAGAAGAAGAAAGGGAAAAAAACAAGGTAATAGAACATAGGTAGCTCACTGAAAATGCCTATATTTTCCTTTATCCAACAATGGTCCTTAGAAAAGTGGGCAATACATAGAAAGGACGTATTTTTCAGCAAATTAACTCATTCTATGTCCCTAGACAAAGGTTGGGTGTCCCTCAAGTAATAAACAGCCTCCTGTGTAACAAGATGGTATGTGATCCTCTCTCATGCTGCCCTTCTCACACCAAATGGTCTAAGATGGCCTCAGAATTCCTGAAGCTGAACAACCCTCTGTCTTAACCATCACCCAGCTGAAGAGACCAGAGACACATCCAGGGATCCACTCCATGTCTAAGTTCTCACTCCAGGGCCTCTGAAGATAGCTCAGGGCTGATCTGTATCCCCGAATACTAGCTCTCTCACAAGTCTTCCCATTGCCTATCCTATATCCCAGTGCACACTAGGATATCAGAACAAGACTACCCTGAGGAGGGAGGGAAATGGGATTCCATTTTTATAATATACGCTGTATCCATACCAGTACCACAAGGGTACTTGGCCTTCCAGTGGTCACAGGATTTCACAGGAATATCCAGTATAGCAGTAGACCTGTGAGTTGCTGTCCACACAAAGGATGCTGTGATAAATCTGGAAAACATCACATACCATAGTCCTCTCTCAGATATTCACAGTACATATTAGTACATACTAGAGCCCGAAACATCCTAGAGTGATAAATCCATTTTTGAATTTATTGTTTCACAACTGTATTTGTCTATAAGAAAAATCTTCACACAAAACACTTGTTGACATCTTCCCTCCATAGGTTGTGGGTTGGGTCCATGAGGTGAGGAACCATGCCACTTTGTTCATTTCTTTTCCTCAAGTGCTTAACATAGTATTTGATACTTTAATAAATATTTGACAAATTAATAAATATTGTGTGGCAGTAGGGTCCTAAAGAACCAGCTTTGTAAAACTACGTGTTAAAAACATCACATATGTATGGAATACTTCAAGTAAGAGCAACCTCCCTGAACTAGATCACTTGGAATCTATTTAAATCCCAATGTGTAAGGCAACATTAAAAATACATTGGTATTTATTAAGATCATATACACTCAGACAACTTCTTCTTTCCCCTCAAACTGTCTTTTCTTAATATCAAATTAACCTAACCAGATATTTCAAAATGTTTGGTATCTAGATCCCTGATGTTTAAATTTGCTGTGTATGAGAACCTCTTGAGAGTATTACTGAAATTTCTGAGTCCCAGGGATTCAGTATTTCTACAGCAGGGCCCAGGGTGCTACATTTTTCACAAATAACCCAGGTCATTCTGATGTAGGTTTTTGGATGGAATGTACCCTCAGAAAAGTTGATCAAGAGATACTGTGGGATAGGAGGCCTGAACTTGTTATCAGAGGCCTGGGTTTGAGTCTCAGATCGGCATCCAGACTAGTTGTGGGGTCATGGGCAGTAATCTCTATGCCTCATTTTCCTCTCTGTGGGATTCCAAATACATTTCTTTACCTACCTACCTAGCTACCTACCCCACCCCATAGCACTGTGTAGGAAGAAAGTGTCTATAAAACTCTACCTTGAAGCTTAACAGATACTTCACACATTTTGTTCAATAAATCAATAAATTTGCCATTATTTCAACATTCTGTAATATTAAACAAATTATATCACACCTGTGGTACAGCACAGAAAGGTTTTCTGCTGGTTATTTAGACACAGATAAAATGGCTGGACCAACTGTGCTACACAAACCTGTGCCATCAGCCTAGCAAATTCCATAGCACACTTGGCCCATGTATATGGACACAGTGCTGGCCAAATCATGGTGAGGGTCAAGCTATATGACATTGGCCACAACACATCAAATATTAAAATATTTCTTCTACTTGGTACCAGATCTTCAAAAAGCAGACTCATTAATCTTAAGTAAGCAAATAGCTAGAGTAAACTTGGCTTGGTATAGACACATGTACAAAAAGAAGGTTCCTGCTAATCAAGTATCCTCATTAATAATAATTAACCATTGTTAAAACATTAGAGTGCACTAGAATACATGTAATGATAATACTGTACTCTACATATTCAATTATCTCTCCATTCAAAAGACCTTTCTGGAGCCCACAGTACTCAGACTAATTGCTATGAACACTGCCCAACTGTACTGCATGAATGCTTTGAAAGTATTAGACATTGGGTGGATTGTTTCCCAACTTTGTGGCATATTCTGAAGCCTGCTTTTACATAGATCTGATACTACTTATTATTTACCTTTTGTGCATAAAATAATGAAATAAATGCTAAAACTGAAAAATCTCTGCCTAAAAGATATTAGAGATTTCCAATTAGTGGGGTGTCAACTATATTCCCTGTATATTGATTTATATTCATTTGCTTTTTGTATTGGTGTTTTCTACTCTTCTGATTTTAAACACTTAAATTGTAAATGCTTGTTCAAAGTCTCATTGCTCTGTAGTTAATGCTAATAGCAAGAGAACTTTGCAAAGCTAAATTCATGCCACAATGTTCATTTTCTACGTGTATTACTGCCTTTTGCTTATATGTTTTGGTTATAAGCTAACTTTTGTGCCTGTGTCTTATGTTTGCAGTAACAAATGTGATTAATGACAGGGCTTATGCAGGTAAACAGGTGAATAAATCATGCCAAGTTTGGTGACCCCATCAAAAGATGGCCTTGAAACTCACCTCCAGCTGATGGTTGCCATAAGAGAATGCAGGAGAGTAGCCCGAGCATTGCTAGACTTTCCAATGTTTCAAGAGAAGTCTAATGCATGATTGGTACTCAATATGTATTTGTTGATTCAACACAGAGATTCAGATTTTCATCTGAAATCTCTGGATCATTTTATTCTAAGCAGCATAATGTGATAGGTAATTGAGAACATGAACTCCTGAGTCAGACTGCCTAAGTTAAAAATCTAGCTCTGCCACTCATCAGCAATATGACCTCGGGCAAGTTACAGAAAAACTCCATGCCTCAGTTTTCTAACCTGTAAAATGGGGGGAAAATAATAGTACCCACTTTGTAGAATTGTTTAAGTTAATTTTAAAATATTTTTTAAATCTTGGGACAATATCTGGTAGATTGTAAGTGCTACATTAAAAAGAAAACATACTAAAGCGTCCAAATGTCTTTAAATAAATATGCCTCATATGTAGAAAACATCTTTGCATATATTATTCCTTTTTGTCCCCACAATAATTGTCAGATAAAGGTGTTATTCTGCAGATTAGGAAACTGAATTTCCCTTGGGATCCCTTAGGATGTATTCAGGTAACAGCCACACATGTGCTCGTTGGCCATGCAAGAGCACTGTGCCCAGGTACTTAGGAAGTATCCAGGGGTTTGCCCATTAGCACACTCCATAAAATGACCAATACAGCAATCTGATCCAAGACCTCTAGTGGACAAAATCAGAGGTCTCCAAACCAGTGTCCACCATAAATTTTCTTACTCAATAACTAAACAATTAAAATAAAAATCTCATCCAAACCACTGCATTGGTTATTTTTAATCAATAAATTAATTGCCTAAAAGCAACCAATTCAAAATAATAGGGAAAGCCTTTACGTTTAATAATATCCATTGATATTCTTACTCTCTTATTAAGTTTTGTCTTAAAAATGTTTTGCAATGATTTAGTTTCTCTTCTTTCTGACTCCAAGAACTTTCAGTAATTTTACAAGCACGCCATCTGACTACTGCGGCCTGTGTGTTAGAAACTGCTAAATTAGAAACACTGTGTCAACCTTTAGATTTTCCTGCTTGTTGTTGGTTTAAGGCAGCTCCTTAATGTTATTTAAACAGAGGAGATTATTTGAAATTTCTTGGTAGATGAATTTGATAATGATAATTTAAAAAAAAATAACTACTGTCATCCTGAGATGAAAGATCTCATTCATAGGCTAGACACCTTATCTGAATAACTCAGGACTTCTTCAAAGAAAAAGGTCAATGCAGCCCTACCTGTTCCCTTTTCCTGAACAGCATTAATTTTACATACTCCCTGATAGTCTGCATTTGGTAAAGTTGGTTGGGCATTAAAGGAATGTCTTCTCTTTACTAAGGGTTGTAAATTTTTGTTTTGTGTTGTGATTAATCTGAATCTTTTCATGGATGTGTAAAGTCTTTATTGTTAAAAATAACTACTCCTGTCTCCTCGGGCTGAGGTAGGAGGATCGCTTAAGCCCAGAAGATGGAGACCACCCTGGGCAACATAGTGAGACCCCAGTCTCAAAAAAAAAATACTACTGGGAATTCATCAAAATTAAAAACTTGTATGAATAACAGAGCACTATCAACAAAGTAAAAAAAAAAAAACGCACAGAATAGGAGAAAATACAAATATGTGCAAATCCTGTATCTTAGGGTTTAATATTAGAATGTATAAAGAACTTTTACAACTCAACAACAAAGAGACAAAAACCCCAATTTAAAAATTGTCAAGACTCTGAATAGACATTTCTCCAAAGAGAATATACAAATGGCCAATAAGCACATGAAAATATACTTGGCATCATTAGTTATTAGGAAAACACAAATCGAAATGACAGTGAATTACCACTTACACCCACTAGTCCAGCTATCAGAAATAAAGCAAAATAAATGTTGATAAGGAATGTAGAAATTGGATCCCACATACATTTTCAGTGGGAATGTAAAATTATGCAGCTACTGTGGAAAGCAGTATGGTGGTTCCTAAACAAAGTTAGACCCAAGAGAACAGAAACCATATATTTAAACAAAACTTTGTACACAGGTGTTCACAGCAGCATTATTCATAATAGCCCAAAAGTGGAAACAACCCAAATGTCTATCAACTGATGAATATGTAAACAAAATGTGATATATCCATAAAACTGAATATTATTCAGCCATAAAGAGGAATGAAGAATTGACTCATGTTACAATATGGATGAACCTTGATAACAAGTGAAGTTATATGAAGATAAGTGAAAGAAGCCAGATACAGAAGGCCAAATGTTAAAGCAAGAAGCTGCTTCTTCCCATATAAAATAATGTTACACCAATATATCATCCAAATGATTTTAAAGAGAATATTACATCTACATCTCGATGATCAGCAACTGACAGGTTGTCCTTATTCCCTTTCATTGTGCCACTTATCATTTGCCCTTTAATCTTTAATATCATTCTTGGTTTGTCACATCAATAGCAGAAACTGCAACTTTACTTATTTACTTATTTATGCAGAGGAGGGTCTCACTACGTGGTGCAGGCTGGAGTCCTAGCTACCTGCAGCCTCGAACTCCTGGGCTCAAACTATCTTCCTGCCTCAACCTCCTGAGTAGCTAGGACTACACGCATGCACCACCATGCCTGGCTGATTTTTCTTTTTCTTTTTTTCGATAAGGGATCTCGCTATGTTGCTCAGGCTGGTCTAGAACTCCTAGCTTCAAGCAATTCTCTCCCTTGGGCCTCCCAAAGAGCTGGGATTGCAGGTGTAAGCCACTGTACTGGGCCTGAAATGTCACCTTTCCTGATGTTACATCTCCACTTCCAAATGTTCACTGTCAATAGTTTAGCTAATTTGGCAATCGTCAATTAATGAATATGTGTACGAATTTTCTTTCTTCTAAATTACATTAAAATGTTCAATTAAAAATAACTGAATATTAATTATTCTGGTAAGAGGAGGATATAATTTTTCAGAAATCAGTAACTTGAATCTTCTTTTAATTTATATGAGATCAATGAATCAGAAGCAATGTATTTGACAGAAAAAAATAAAGAACATTGGAGCCTAAGTATTTATCAAGCCTTCCTGAAAAAGAAGACATACATTTTCTACATTTTCTCCCATGAAGAAATGTCTTTTTTTTTTTTTTTAACTATTAAGACTCTGGTAGTAAAATATAGCTAAAATAAATGGGTTAATAGAATATACTATATTGTCCCAAATTTAATTTTTCTGAATTGTAAACTCCTGTCAAATAGGTTGTACAGGTGGATATATTGAAAACAGTCTCACTTAAACACATACTTGTTAAAGCAATTAATGGCAGATTCAGTTGGATTAGAGAATACAATTCTAAAGAAGTATGCTAAAGTTAAATGAAAAGTTCTGAAAATAAGTTCAGTTGCCCATTAATTTCAAAGGTCCAATTTCCTGAAGCAAATACCCAACCTATGATTTTTAAATACCTCAAAGAAAATTTCTACATAAAAAGTCACGTTTATCTTTTATGACATGCCTATTTAAATGTTAATGTAACCTATTTATTAATGACCAGGTTTATTCCAAATAGGCAGAAAGGGAAAAAAAAAACAGTAAGCAAGCATTTTTCATAATTCAGGTAAAAAAAAAAATCTTCACTTTCATCTCAAGTATGTGTCTAACTCAGGTGAAAGCAAAGGCAGTTTTAGCTAGAACTACCTGGAGAACTGCAGTGGGAGTAATCCTGTCCCACAAAATCCAAACATATCTGGTTCATGTGCTGTTATTGTAAGGAAATTTGAGAAATACAGCAACTGAAACCAACCTGTTGAAGGTGACCAAGAACTGGGTGAAAGTAAATGCTTTCATGTGAAAATGAAGTGAGATACTGGAGGGCGCAGAAGACTTTGCAGGCTGCATTCATATTCAGTGGTCAACATCTAAAAATGCTTCAGCCAGAATATAGCCCTGAATGTGTGGCTAATACAGTCACATAATCGGAGAATTCTATTTCTTCACTTAAGGGGAAAAATTTGAATTAAAATTGGTGAGATATACTAGGAGAGCATCAAGTTAATTGAATTTCCTTGTCAAAGAGTCACTTAGTTCTCTGGGTTCTCTGTAATTCTCTCCCTCCTGCCATCTGGATTTCAGGCCTCCGCTCTTTGCCTTGAAAGGTGTAAATTTAATGATCAAATAAAATCTTGGAAGGAGATTATACTCAGTTCCTCTACACACTCATCATTAAGAAACAGAAATCCCAATAAGGGAGAACACAAGATTAAGAAGACCCCATTGCTGGAGCTCTGGAGTTGCTGACCCAAGAAAGATGGTGCTGGGAGTCAGAGTAGAAAAGGAGGGAGCAAAGAAATTGTTCCAACTTTCAGGAAAAGTTTAGCCATTGCCCTTATCCTTCCACGCCCAGTAATATGTATGTATGTAGACAGGAAGGTCTCACTATGTTGCTCAGGCTGGTCTCGAACTCCCAGATTCGAGTGATCCTCCTGCCTTGGCCTGCCAAAGTGCTGGGATTACAGGTGTGTGACATCTTGAGCTAGGCCAAGTAATTCTTAATTCCAGTCAAAGATCTAGCTGGGAAAAGGGAGAGGAAGAACTGGAATTGGTTCTCAGGCCATTTTAGTACGCACAGCCATGCTGGTAGAGAAGGCAGGATGGCGGCTGAGGGATTGCAAGTGGGATTGAGAAAGGTGGGGAATTTTAAGGCTCATAAAGTTATCTCGGTCTGGGATGGTTCAAGCTGATTATAGCATCCCTGGCAACTTTGCAGCCAGTGGCACCACAAAAAACACAGTTTAGGAACTGTCAAGAGGTTATGCTTTGATTACTGGTAAAATGGTGGCCACCACTTATAACCGTGATCTAAGACCATCTAAGAAAAGCAGGGCCCGTGTGCAAATGGGTATAGGTACTCACTTCTGTCTAATTCTGCATGCATAGAGAATTGTTGCCTCTTCTTAGGGGGTTACAGGCGCATGGTTACTCTCTCCTTGCCTCTTTTTGGAGGCTACAGGTCACAGATCTGAAGTCTTTGTAAGAGGACAATTCCTCTTCCTGTCATTTTCCAGAGTTTCTTGAAAACGAGCTAATTTGGAGGAAATGACATTTCTTTTCTTCACTAACTGATGTGGAAACAAATGGGCCTCCCCATTCTCTGTCACCATCTCCCTTCCATACCCCAAAGTTTTGTTGTCTAGTTTTGTCTACATGGTGGACGTGTCACCTTTACTCACAATGAGAAAGAGAAATTGGGGTCCTTTCTGCCTAGAACCCCAGACTGTGAACCCAGGGCTCTAGAGGCCACGCCACAGAGGCCTACTGCGGGGAAGGACAGGCCAGAAAGGAACCTGCTGTCGGGAGCGCGAACTAGAAAGATATGGCCAGCATTGCCGCATAGAAAGCTGAAGAGTGAGTCTCACAGCCCGATCAAGTCACTTCCCTAAGCGACTGAAGCTCCCTAGTTCTAAGATTCCCGTCAAAGGCGGGAAAAGTCCCAATATTTCCCAAAATTCCTAAAAGCGGAATAAATGATTTAGATTAACACTCTGTTCCCACCGCTACCCAGGAGCCTGGCGCCTAGCACCCCATCTTCAGGACCCAGAGCTTATGCTAAAGAAAAATTGCTGGAGGTGTTGGGAGCCTGCACTCAGGCCCTCTCCAACTTTGGCCAATACCTGACGCACGTCGTAGAAATATTGGGGACGGGGTATTTAAATGTGTCTGAAGGTCCTGAGGGTCGGGAGTTGTGAAGTCTAAGAAATGCATGTCAATGCCTGGGCAGACACATGTTGACTAGCTGGTAAGTAGCTGGGGAACCTGAGGGGTGAGGCAAAGTTGTTCTTGGCTAACTTCTTGGCTCGAAAGCCGTGGGCTTTTCAAACTGAACAAGCGGGAAAGAAAGACAGTTAGCAGTGGGTTTTTTTTTTTTTAAAACTGTGGTTTTCGTTTATCGAGTCTTTCCCTTTTCACTTTTCCTCTGTACTTCTGCCTTTCTTATTTTGATGTGTTCTCTCCTTCTTTCCTTCCCTTCCCCCTGGCTTAGGGAAAAGACCAGCCTCTAAGATAAACTCTCAACCAAAGAGCTGAGCGCATTTACTGTAGGGGAATGGGGCTGAGGGCTACTGAGATATCGCACCTGCAGCCCCCGAATTCCAACATTTAGAAGTCAGTGCCACCGGTTTCTGCCTAGGAAGATGTACTAAGTTTCACACCTGCCCATATCCCCAAATGTGGCTCAGAGTTAGTGGCAGAAACTTGTTTCTGCTTTTAACTTGGCAGTCGGTTTTGGAAAGCGGTTTTGGGAGGGCCAGGTTGAGAATCCGAGCAGCTCAGGGCCAGATGTAGACGCCCCGGGTCCTGTCTGAACCAGACTGCTGCTGCAATGTGAGCTAGGGAGGGAACTGGGGATGCGGGCTGGGAACAGACCGCACCTCAGCCCCAGGGTTTCTGTGACAGGCAACTTCGCGCGCGGGAGCTCTGGGGAGTAGGTCTCCTCCAAACGGCACCGACACAGACCGGTGCTGAATCTTCCCTCCCTGCCAATCTATACGCAGAGGCCTCCTGGGCACTTTTGGGGGGATGTAGCTAAAAGAGGACTCTAACTGTGACATCTACCGAGGAAGGAGAAATTGGTAGTGCCTAAAAAGTTGATCCAGATGAGTGCAGTGAGGGCACAGGGCCCTGCAATACAAAACAGCGGTATCCCATTACCTGTTCTTAATTCCTCCCTACCCCCGCTCTGGCCTCTCGTTTTCAGCTCCACAGATCCAAGCCCGGGGTTATTGTCAGTTACAACCTTCTCTTCACTCCGTATCCCCCAAAAGTGTGCCTCAGCTCAGGCGAGAAAGGGCACTTTGACCCACCATAAGCGAGTTTACAGTCTGCCACCGCGCATCTGCGAGAAAGAGCGCCTGGCCGCGGCTCCGCGCACAGATCGTCCCTGTGCGTTTGGCGCAGCGACGCTCGTTCCTCTCGCTCGGGGCTGAGGCTCAAGGAACCTCGCCAGTCTGCTGTACCCCAGTCCCCTTGACGTTTGAGTTCTAAAACCGCATAGTCTGTAGCTCTGGCATTTAGAAAAAGAGGACAAGGTCAAGGCCTATGGACCGACCGCCAAGATCCGCTTGTACCTTTGCTGTCACGGCATGCGAGTCCTGCCCCGCAGCCGCTGGAAAATGGTGTCCTGGGTCCCAGTTTACCTGGAATTCAGGGACCTGACCCTGACTCTATTTCCAGCTAGCTCCACCCTGAGCCCATGTCCTTCCTCTCCTTTCCCTGCTTTCCGCCCAGGGCAGTTCTGAGATTTTGATTAAGAGAGATCTGTCCCCGCACCGCAGAGGGACCGTCCCAAATGGCCAGGCTTCCTGGGCACTGCGTCCTCATCCTGAGGTCGGAGCCACTGCGAAAGGAAAGGTCTCCATCTGGACGCACCTCGTCCCCCTCCCAGTGCGCCGGGCCGCGCTCTGGGGCCGGCTCGGGCACGCGCTTTTCCCCCTTCTCACCCCTACACCGCTCACCCCCGCACAGTTTTATTCTTTATGAAACACACACGCCCACCCCGCCTCCCACGTAAAGGCCAGTCTCGGCTCATTTTGTGCCCAGATGCAAACTCAGCTGGAAGTTGAGAGAAGAGGTGAGGGGAGGGTAAGAAATGCTGCGAAATAGAGAATGAGAAAGGAGAAATCAAAGGGGGGAGGAGGGACAAGCATGGAGCTGGAGGTTGAAGGGGCAGAGGCGGAGGCAAAGGACTGAGCAAGGGGCGGGCGCGGCTGCGGCGGCGGGGCTGCTGCGCCTTCTCCCAGCCTTTTCGCCCGCGCGCAGAGGGAGGTCAGGCGTGGACTCACATTCACCGACTGCAAAATTGCTTTCCTTGCTACTACCAGAGGGCGTTTCGGGGCTCCCCAACGTCTTCTCCCTGGCTGCTGGCCGCGTGAGAGCAGAAATAAAACAAAACAAATCACGGGACCCGACGGAGTAGGGCGGCCGCGCGCCTCCGGGATCGCTCTCACTTTGCACTCGGAAGCCGGCGAGAGGATTCGGGCTGCCGCGTGTAGCCTATAAATAGCAAACTTTTTGACCCAAGCAGCTAACAAATGAGAGGAGCAGGCATGCATTTTGCTCAAGATTCTCCCCCCTTTCCGGGGACTACCTGACTCCCACCCCCGCCCCACTTGCAGTAGTTGTGAGAGGACAGATTCGGAGAGAGATGCAATTTAATTTTTATTAGAATTTACAGTAGTATTGTTACTTTTGCGGGGGGAGGGGGAGAATCGCGCCATTTATCTGACCCTCCCTACCCACCTACCTTTGCTACCCTTCTCCCCCACCCTGCAACTGGCACTGGCTGGGAAGGGCCAAGAGCGGAGCTCCCAGGGAGGGTGGCTGCGGAAGCCAGGGGGCGGAGAGGGATCCCGAGCCAGTTTTCCCTCTGGGAGTACTGGAGTGACTGGCAGGGAAAGCGGGAAGCACTTTCAGGAGGTGGCGTTTTCTTGAGGTACTGGGACAGGAATGTAGGTAATCCAGAATCCAGAATTTTGGATGGAAGTGCGAAAGGTGAGTGCAGAAGGCACAGAGGAGTTCCTGCAACTCAAGTTTCCTTTCCCAGAAGCGACAATAACCCACTCAGCAACTTTACTTCAATCCTAGGCTCTGGCCTACGGGGAGGGCAAACGCGGGCACCCGGGTCCCATCATCGCTTGCTTGGGGGTGCCAGTTCTAGGGTGAGCGTGAGCAGCGGGATGGGGCCGTGGGGTCTTGCCTTGGGTTCTTTCGGACTAATTACCCCGCACGCCCTCACCCGTCCCTGGACGCCCTTTTGCTGCACCTGCTGCTTATACCTGCAGACTCACGGGAATCTACTTGACTGGGATTCCTGAGCACAATTTACTGCCCTCCTTTCCCCTTTCCTTTTGGCCAGGACGGATTATGGGTCGTGATTGGCTCAGTAAGATTTGCATTTTCATTCTAGGTGCTTCCTTAAAAATAAAGCCCCCTACCCCTCCAAGATAACAGACACTCGCTCCCCACACCAAACTCCCCAATTCAGGAGGTTGCTTCGCTAAATGTCTCACAGAAGCCGGCGTCAATAGGACAGTCAATAAGGATGGGTGTGGGGATTGAGGAAATTGAAGATGTTGCAGCTGAAGCCAGGTACCGGGAGACGAGAGTCCGCAGGTGCAGGAGATTGCTCTGCAACTCTGTGGACGCTCAGGCCTGCGTCGTGGGGGCCAAGCCCGCCCCTGGGCCTAGCGGCGACCCCTAGCTTGGGGGGACGGGAGGGAGCCAAGGACGGTGGTGCTTTTTCTTTCCAGTGCCCCACCTCTGCCCAATGCAGCAACCTGCACCCTACACAGGAGGTCAAACGCCTAACCTCTACTCGTACCCCAAAGGGCGAAAACCCAAAAGGGTCCGCCATGCAGTTTATGTGGTGGCGTTGCTGACCCAATCGTGCCTTTCCTAAACCGCTGCCCTCCAGTTACCTCCTCTTAAACGCAAAAGTTACTCTGTTTGCCCCAGAATCCAGTTTGGAAAGAGTGGAACAATGCAGAAGTGCTAAGGGGGCTACGGCTGCGGGGTGTGCCCGCCGCCCACGGCTCCATGCAGGCATTTACGCTAATCTCTTCCAGTCCCGGCAAAGACTGCGCCCGGGACGCGAGAACTGACGGCCCGCGCTTCACAGGCTGCGTCAAGGGCCTGAGAGGCCGCACTGCCGTCCCTCCACCCCGGTCCCAAGCACGCTTAAGGGTACTCGAAGACGGGCTTGGAAGTAGTAAAGGCGTCCCAGGATACCGCTGCCGGGCTTGTGCGCCCCATGCCACCTACCTGTCCGGCCTTCCCGCTCCAATTGCTGACCAGATTAGGGAGCCCGGCCTGGAGCCCGCCGCCTCCAGAGAAGCCCGCCGCCTCCAGAGGACCCCGCCCTCGCCCTCCCCCACGCGCCTCTGCTCTCTGGGACGCCCGGCCTAAAGCGGGGCGGTCTCTCGCGGGCCATTGGCTTGGGTCAGCTCCTAGGATTTCCCCAGGCTTCGCGGCCCCTATGTGAGTCTAGGCTAGCGCCTCACCTTCCACCCTGTTCCATCTCCAATCCCCTTAGGTGCCCTCGCATCCCTCCTCCAGAGTCCAGGCTTTGAAATTGCAGCAACGCGGCAAAGAAAGCGGATGGGAAGCCCTCTTAGCGGGCCGAATGTGGAGGTCGGGTGGGTGGGTTCTCGCGGCATTTCTCAAGGTTCTGGGTGTTCGTAACTAGGGAAACGGGCCCTATGGGGGTAGAAATGACAGACGCACGGACAGCGTCCCTGTGGCTGTGTGCAGCGCGAGGTTCACGTCTATTGTTTTATGCCTCCGGGAAAGCTACCCCGCGTGATAGATCTTTTCAGATCCCATCACTGGAAGAAAACCCCTGGTGATAACGATTATCTCCCGCTCGCGCTATCTCGCCATCGCCCCAATTCATCTCCCTCTCGCTCCAGCCCCTTGGGGAGACGAGGAGGGCGAGGCGCTGTCCTCGGATGGGGCGGAGAGGGAGAGGCACGAGGCCACCTTATTTGTCCCTTTCTGCTCCGGGCTGGGAGACAGGACACGGAGGGTTTCTTTCTCTCTGCCAAGCCTCACGCTTCTTTCAAATGATTTTAGTCTGGTGCTCCAGTCTATCCATATACATTTCCAATCTCATGGCTCATAAACTATTAGCAAAATGGTTTCATTATTCACCTTCTGTATCCTACAAAAGGGAGAAAAGAAAGGAGCGGAAGGAAGGCACAGTGGGGGCGGGGGACAGTTGTCGGACACTAGTTAACAATGATGCCGCCCGTGTTTAAATCATGGCTCAGACTGCCTTCTTCAAGCCGACACTCAACAAATCTGGTCTGTTTCCAAGGATCTGTAGCCGACCCCTTCTCCCCCTCCCCCTCTCCTCTCCGTCTCTCTCTCCATCCATCAGTATCCATCTCTCCTTAATATTTGGTATTCTGGAAGGACCAGATGAATAGCGAAGATACTGCAAATCCATTATTTGCTTCATTAGGTGTCATCAATAAGGCACGCCCTTTAGATACCACACACATAATTAATTGGTTAGATTTGCTATCCCCGGCCCCTTTTGAGTGGTGTTGGTGATGGGATCATGTGGCATCCCTGAAACCAAAACATGAAGTCTAGGTTGATAACCAAGAAGTTGACTTAGAAGTCCGTGTGTCCTTAAGGTGCCTAACTGGGCACCAAGTCCTCCTCTTGCTTCTGCAAGTGGGGAAGTTGCAATTAACGAGCATCTGCCCCTGTGAATGTGTATAAGCAGGAGAATGGGGGGAAGGGGGCCTAACAGATTTCAGAGAGAAAATGCAGTCAACAGCCCTTACTCAAGGTCTTTGTTGGATTCTGAGAAGTCTCTCTCTCTCTCACACACACACACACACACACACACACTCACACACACACATAAAGTCAACCCAGATGAAAACACAAATAGCACCAAAGTGACACGTGGAGGCCTGAGAACTGAGGGCAAAGGGCTAAATAAGGTAGAAAACTGCGGGCAGGCGGGAGCTGGCAGATGCAGCAGAATCCGGACCTGCTCCTGGGATGAGGTCCATGATGAAATTAGGTGTCTCCGAGAATACTGTTACCTTACCTTTCATATAAATATTTTTTAAATCTAAAATGACTATCACTCCTCCTCCAATTCATACGTACTCTTCCCCTGCATTTTTTGAAAATATAAAGGACGCTAGGCAAGTGAGCTTGCGGTAATTATCCCTGGATAGAGAAACCAATCTGGCTAGGAGAGGCCCCTCAGCAACCGCCCGCGGCGGCGGCTGCGCGCGGGCCCGCGCAGAGGCCCGGGACTCCGGGCGCTCGCTAGGTCACCGCGCCGCTCGGCCGCCGCTAGCCGGCTATTTAATATACATGGGGTGGGAACGGAGAGAAGCGGATCTCCGAGCCTGCCCGTCCTGCAGAAAAAAAAATCAATTTGCTATTTATTTTTGAAATATATAGATTTAGGGAATTTTTTCCAGCCCGACCCCCTTCAAGAACGGCGGCCCACATTTAATTACGTCTTTTAATGACTTTTCCCTTATTTGCCACAGCTATTTCACGTTAAGGGCGGAGGCGGGGTGTAGTTTCTTGGGGGGTTTTCAATTCTGGTATCTTCAAAAAGATTTGCCTTATGTGTTAATTGCATGCTGTTAAGCACACCTGGGACTGCGTGCTGACCAACTCGGACCAACTTTTAATTAACACATTGACCCGGCGAAGAAGCAGCCGCCCAGCCTCCCCCTCGAAATATGTATATTAGCCGCGCGGAGGCGGCTCGGCCCTCGCCGCCAGATGCACGCGAGGAATTGTCTGCGTCTAGGGGCGGGAGGGGGTGCAAATTGCAACCGTTCTCTTTCTGTGAGCATTTTTTTCTCGCCTCACCTCTAGGAAAACAACAAAGAAAAAGAGTAAATGACTGGGTCCCGGAGCAGGCTTCTTACATCTTTTAAGGTGTGCCTTGACCCCGGGCAGGGGGCTTGGAGGAATGGGAGGGAAGGCCCGCCAGAGCTATTTTCTAACCAGTCTGCCTTGGGGCTGAGTGAGGACTCCAGCCTGGGCTCTTTGAGTAGACTGAGTTCTGCTAATGAATATGGGAATGCCCTAGGATCCTGGTGGAAGGAGAAAACGAGCCACTGATTGCCTTTTGCGGTTCTGGTCTTCCTCCCTCCAACCTCCTCGCCTATCCCTGAGTCTCTCCGAGGCTAAGCCACAAACTCTGGGGCTCCGGGTCCCCAAAAAAGGAATACGGCTGTTCCCACACCCCTACCCCTTAGCCTGCTCCCTGCTTGGAGCACGCTGTCCTCAAGATAGAGTAAAGGAAATAAGTGGCTGTTTTTAGGACTCCAGGTCCTTTCTCAGAGGTGTAAGCTATTCAGGGGTGATCTTTAGCTAAGGCCAGTCAAACCCAGGTTGGAGGGAGAAATAAACCTGGAGCACCTGAAGAGATGATGCCACCTGCAGACATGCAATTTCACCCTTAGTAATTTCATTCAGAATTGATGGCGTTTCACTGGAGTGGTGCCTTCAAAGTGAGTGCCTAACTTGCTTCCCTGTAGAGCACAAATGCGGGTTAATCCCCAAATACGTACTCATATTCTATTTTCGAATCTAATCTCAACTGTCTGGCTCTTCTAAGTGCTTAGCTTCTGCATACAAGCCTATAAAAAAATGTCAGAGTGGTATTCCTTCTCCCAGCCATAAAGAAGTTGGAGTGAATCACTCCCAAGTCACCATTTAACGTCTCCTCCAGGTAACAGTTGAAGTTTCTTGTTTGACATTTTTCATTCCCCAATACAGAACTTTTCAATAAATATGCAGTGCTAGTGTGAGGAGAAGTCTATGTCACAATAAATTCACAGCTATATGCTCTAACTATGTGGATGCTTTGGAAAATTTAATGTGACAAGATTGCTCCCCAAATTCCTTCCACCTCTTTTCTTTTTTTTTTCTTATTCTCCTTTTTTTGTCCTTCTCTGGAGTCTACTTTTCCTATCCACTTATCAGAAAAATCTGCACAATTTAAGACTGAAAGAATAGAAAAGATAAAGACAAGAAAACAAAGTTCTATTACTCAGTATTCCTCTCAGCTCCTCCACATCTTTTTATATTCAGATAAAGGTGTAATCAAGGTACATCTTTGGACAGGGAAAAACCAATCAGCTGGTAAATTACAATGTCCCTTTGCAAAGATAAGGCCTTTGGAAAGTTAGCACAAGTATCACCCAGACCCAGCTTTATTTCGAGTTTTAGTGGACCACAGCTACTTATTTCAGCTCACAAATTGATCTGCAAAATTGCGGCACACACCTGATATCCAGGGGAAAAACAAGAGTTGGTAACTCCAGCTGGTTCTCCTTTAGATTT
The DNA here is from genome assembly GCA_963573385.1 of Cacajao melanocephalus. NCBI lineage: Eukaryota > Metazoa > Chordata > Mammalia > Primates > Pitheciidae > Cacajao > Cacajao melanocephalus. The sequence goes on from CAUYLG010065526.1 coordinate 151,063, forward strand.
ACTCTGCCTGGTAAGATGTATGCTGGAGTGTTCTGATAAGGAAAAAGAAAAAAAAGGAGTCAGCAGTTTGATTTGGAAACTCTTTTATTGCTGAATATGGTTGCAGGTTTAAACTAAAGAATGTGTTTCTGCTGAGGACATTTGCATGACACATCCATATGCATTAGCAGCTGCACGGTGTTATATCATCAGTTCCTGTGAGCATTTATCTTTTTTCCTCCTCCTGTCTTTCTCAAAGGAAGTAGGTAAGTGGCTTATAAGAAAACCATATAGACTTTAAAGATGCAAAAATCTTACTGTTTCCTTCAGGCCCTCAACACCTAAGTGGTCCGTAATAACCTGTTTCTTTTGAAGATTTTGGAATATTTGAAGTAACTAGCCTCTCTGGTCACCTTTTGAAATTAAAATAACAAATTAACACTGTGCAAAATATAATAAAATAACTATTTAGAGAAAGGAACCTTGATGACGATTCAACTCTGTAGTCAAGAAAAAGGCGCTGTCATCAAGGTCCTTAGAGACATTCCAGAGGAACTTTTCATTAGATAATTCTTTATGTCATCAGTGTGTACTTTTGGATACTTGATGGAGGTAATATATTTGAGGGAAGATAGCTAGGACCTTGGCATGTTGGCATGTAGTGATGGTGTCAGATTGCAAAACAGCAGTTCTGGAAGATGTTTGCTTTTCCAGACATTGTATGATGGTACAGGGACCATTGTCTAACAGTCACAGCAATTGTTTGCATTGTATCCTACCAATACCATATGTCATGTGTCTGATTCTCTGCGAATTCCAGTGGTCTGTAAGCCATAGGAACTACAATGTCAAATTGGAATCAGAAGGAAATTGAGTTCTTACTTTGTCTGATTCAGTTCAGTCATTCAGGGTGTTTTTTTAAAAAGAAAACTACATTTTAACATTGAGTAATTGGGAAGTATTTGGACTAAAAACCAAGAGAAATAACTTAAGTCCATTTTTTGAAATCACCTCTCATTTTTGGTCCAAGTCAATGTTTCACGGAATTATTTGCAAATAATCTGAATCATGCTCAGATGTTTCTATCAAGTCAAATTCAAAATGTGGGTATATGGTAAAGTGAATCAAAAACCTTACACACACACTCATACACACAGCAAACAAAAAGATAATCCTTAATCAGGAATTATGGTGACTAACAAGATATGCTACTAAAGATATTATGGTTTTTCATCCATTTTTTAGTGTTTTTGGCATAATAAAATGTATTTAGAAAAAAATGAAATGACAATAATTAGTAAAATAGTGCCATCCATTTTTTCTAACATACTTAGAACTTATATCAACTATTGTACAAATATGCATGTGCAATGACACATAAATATGCATGAGTCTAAATAATAATCTATTTGAATGTCTTGTTTCCAGATGTTTGCAAACACTACCTTTGCATTGATTTGGCCTAACCAATAAGTAGCTAAGATCTCTGCCATTCAATTAAATCCTAGGTGTTTTATGTGTCACGTGGAACAACTTTCTCTTGCCCTCCATTACACAAAACATTTTTGGCAAAAAAAAAAAAGGAAAAAAAAAAAGAAACCTCTTTAACTTTAAAACAGTAATTCAGTATAATCTGGGTAAAAGTAAAAACAGTTATTTGATATTACATAATGGAAAATATTACCAACTTCAGTATTTTACTCAACTATTTCAATGATAATTAGAACATCCAGTTGTGGGGGCTAGCTAGCTTAGCTGTTTAGATGAGAACATGGTCCAGAATTGATCTTGTGGTTAATTGTGTCTGTATTTGAGAGTCACATATTGTATCCCTTAATCCAATCAACCCTGGACAATTGTGTCCCAGAGGTTATTGGAAGGCCAACCAAGAATGTAGATGAATCTGCACATATCAAAGAAAAATCTTGTTTTAAAAAGAATGTATATTACTTGCAGCATTAAATACAGAAGAGAGGGAGTATATGTTTGTAATTCAAATGAAATCTTTTGGACAAAATTTATCAGAGAGCAGGCAAAGGGAGCAAAGAATACCTAATTGAGGCTACAAGGAGAGTTTAGGCATGATGAAGAAAACTACTATACCTACCTTGATATTGGTATATAATTCAAAACTTTTATAGATAGGATGCTACTGCTTCAAAGTATATCCATTTTATCTTTGTTTGTTTGCTTACTTTGAGATTGGACATTGGTATTAAACATTTCTGGAAGTACTAATGGTATCAGTAAACTTAGGATATGGGAGATCCAAAGGAATTACATATTTGCTTATTCACCCATCTCTTGGTTATGCTTGCAGAATAATTCTATTTCTCCCTCAAAGACTTTGTTTGTCATGGGTCATAATATTGTAGCCTCTTTGAAATATGATGTCTAACAAAGATAAAACATAGACCATTACAACAGGTCATCCTTGATTCAGCAGATACTAATCAAAAAGAAGACAGAAGCTTTGTTAAGTCAGTACTTAATTCTATGACCATTTATTCATACTCATTTCCAAGAAGTATGAGCTAGGTAATATCTGTGCAAAAGCCAGTGATTGCAGTCTGGAATGTAAGGAGCTTAGAAGTCACCACTCTATCCTAACAACAAGAAAAAAAATCTGATCAAACTGAGAAATCTACAACTCTTCTTAGATCTGCCAGAGAAATGAAGTCATAGGGCAAACCACTGTCCCAAAAATTGGAGAGACATACAGGCAGTTAAGAGAATCATAACTTACTGGAGCAGGTACTTAGGAGTAGAAACCTCTGTGGGAACCAGTGCCAGGGAAGCAAAACCTAAATTGTAATTGACAGATTGCTGGAGGCTCAGTTTGGACAAATCTGAGAGTTAAATACTACAAAAAACTCAGTCATAGGTTGGCCACTACACTTTTGTCTATTCTTCCTCCTGGAGTTCTACCAGGTTCTCACAGTGAATATCTGAGAAAAAAAATCCCCTTCTATGTCCAGCAGGGAGAAAGAAAAAGGAACCATTTTGAAATACTTCAAAGCATTCTGTTTTTCTGAACAAGGCTAATCTCAGGAGAAGTTATTTTTCCAGAGCCTTATCGGAATTTTATCAGAGCCTAGTCTACTCGGAGGAAGGGCAACACCCAAATCCAGGGATCTCTAGCCATTGTGTTCAACCTAAGGAGGAGTGACTGAGAAGCACTGGTGAAGCTCGTAGCCCAGAGACACAGGTTCACCAAAAGACTGGGACCTAATTGTGGGACTATAGAATACTTCCATTCTCTTACACCTTGTCACCACTTTACTAAAAGCTTATTTATTTTAGTTGCTTTTTCCCAGTACATCATCTTCCCCTTTTAACAAAAAATTTACAAGGCATACTAAAAGACAAAAAAGTTTGAAGAGACTGAACAAGCATTAGAAAGACAGATATGGCATGAATGTTGGAATTTTCAGACCAGGATTTTTTTTTAAGTAAGATTAATATACTAAAGGCTTTAATGGAAGAAGTAGAAAATATGCAAGAACAGATGGACAATGCAAGCAGAGGTGTGGAAATTTTAAGAAAGAAACAAAAAGAAATTCTAGAGATCAAAAACACTGTAAAATAAATGAAGAATACCTTTGATGGGTTCATTAGTAAACTGGACACAGCTGAGGAAAATCTGTGAGCCTGTTGCTATGTTAATAGAGACTTGCAAAACAGAAAAGCAAGGAGTAAAAGTCTGAAATAAAAAACATTTCTAAGAAATGTGGGACAACTCCAAAAGGTGTACAATATACACAATGCAAATACCTGAAGGCCGAGATAGAAACAGAAGCAACATTTGAAGCAATAATGACAGAATTTTTCCAAACTAATATCAGACACCAAGTCACAGATTCAGCAAGTTTGGAGAACTCCAAACAGGATAAACACCAAAAATCCCCCAAACTATGTGTAGGCATATCATATTCAAACGTCAGAAAAATCAATGATAAAGAAGAAATCTTTAAAGATAGCAAAGAAGAAAAAAGTGTTATCTAGAGAGGAACAAAGATCTGAACTACATCCAATTTCTCCTCAGAAATAATGCAATCAAGAAAAGAATGGAGTAAAATTTTTAAAGTATGGAGAGAAAAAAACTCTAAGACATGGAATTCTGTACCCTGTGAAATTATTCTTCAAAAATGAAGGAAAAATGGATATGTTCTCAAAAAAAAATTGAAAGACTTTGTTACCAGTAGACATACCTTGCAAGAAATCTTTTTAAAAGTTCTTCAGAAAAGAATATGATATAGGTAAAAAATTTGTATCTACATAAAGAAAGGCAGACCATCAAAGAAATCAGTTAAGGTAAAACAAAAGCTTTTATTTTCTTATTTTTTAAATTAACTAAAGAAATAACAATTTGTGCAAAATAATAATAGCAACAATGTATTTTACCATTTATGCATGTATATGGGCTTACGTAGGTGTATGTATTTAGGAAATAAATGACGGCAATAATACTAGGAATGAGAGGGAGGAATTAGAAATAGTTTATTATAAAGTACTAATACTACCTGTGAAGTAGTATAACATTATTTAGCAGTAGGCTTGGATTATTTATAAATATATACTGCAAATTTTAGGTCAATCACTAAAAAAGGTTAAAATCAAGTAATTTAGCTGATGTGCTAAGAAAGGTGAGAAATTATAATAATATAAAATGCTCATTTTAGACCTCAAAAGGCAGAATAGAGTGGAAGGCAAAATGGGAACAAAGAACAAGGCTAATGAATAGAAAACAGTAACAAATATAGTTGATATTAGTCCAAGTATATCAATAATGACTTTGAGCATCAATAGTCTAAATGCATCAATTTAATGACAGACATTATCAGAATGTATCAAAACAGAAGATCTGACTATATGTTGTCTATAAGAAATTTACTTTAAATGTAAATACACATATAGGTCAAAAGTGAAGAGATAAAGACATATCCTGTCAATACTAATCAAAAGAAGATGAAAGTAGCTATATTAATTTCAGACAGAGCTGACTTCAGATTAAGAAAATTTATCAGAGATAAAGAGGGGCATGATATAATGATGTAATACTTCAGGAAGACATAGCAATATTTAATGTTTATGCACCTAGCAACAAAGCATCAAATATGTAAAACACAAACTGATAGAACTCTAAGAATAAATATATCATTGTATTATTAGAATTGGAGACTTATAACCTCTCTAGCAGAAATAGACAGATCCAGCAAGCAGAAAATCAGTTAAGAACATAGTTGAACTCAATAGCATCACCAATCAACTGAACATGATTGACATCTATACATGACATTGTCCAAAAACAGTAGTTTATACATTCTTCTCAAGCTCAACTAGAACATTCATCAAGATAGAACACATTCTAAGCCATAAAACACATCTTAATAAAATTAAAAAAATAGAAATTACACAATGTCTGCTCTCAGACCACAGTAGAATCAAACTACCAATCAATAACAGCTGGAAAGTCCCAAAATACTTAGAGATTAAAAACACACTTTTAAACATGGGTTAAAAAAAAAAAAGAAATCTCAAAAGAACTTAAAAAATAAACAAAATTAAAATATGAAATATTTAAATGAAAATATTGAAATATTAATGTTTGTGAGACGCAGGGAAAATGGTGCTTAGAAGGAAATTTAGAGCATGCTTAGAGAAAAATTTATAGCATATACTAGGAAAATTGAATTCATATACTAGGAAAGAGATCTAAAGTCAACAATCTAAGGTTCTAACTTTGGAAAGCAGACTATGAAGTGTAAATAAAATCCAATGTAAACAGAAAAAAAGAAATAATTGAAGTTAGAGCATAAACCAATGGAATAAAAACAGGAAATCATAGAGAAAATCAACAAAACCAATAGCTATTTTTTAAAAATCAATACAATTGATAAGACTTTAGTTAAGCTATCTATGAAAAAATATAGAAGACACAAGTTACTAATATAAATAATGAAAGAGGGAACATCACTATATATCTTACGAACATTAAAAGGATAATGGTGAAATGTTATGAACAATTCTATCTCTGTAAATTTGATAACTTAGGTGAAATGGACCAATTCCTTGAAGGACACAAGCTGCCAAAATTCACATGAGAAGAAGTTAGACAACTTAAATAGGTCTATATCTATTAAAGACATTTAATCAATAATTAATCTTAACAGAATGTACCAGGCCCAAATGTATTTTCTGGTGGATTCTACCAAACATCTAAGGAAAAAATTATACCAATTTTCTACAATCTCTTCCAAAAGATGGTAACAAAAGAGTATTTTCTAATTCATTTTATTAGGCTAGCATTATTCTAATATCAAAAGAGGATAAAGACATAACAAAAGACAACTATAGACCACATAACTCTCATGAACATATTTGCAAAAATTCTAAACAAAATATTAGCAAACACAATTCAAAAATATGTAAAAATAATTATACACCACAACTGAGAGGGATTTATCCCAAGTATACAAGACTGGTTCAATATTTTTTTAAAAATTAATGTAACTTCTTATATCAACAGACTAAAGAAGAAAAATCACATCATCATATAAATAGATGCAGAAAATGCATTCAACAAAATCCAACATCCATGTATGCTAAAATTCTCAGCAAAATGGGACTAGAGGGGAAATTTCTCAACTTGATAAAGAACATTTACAAAAAAATCTACAGTTAAAATTATAATTAATGATGAAAAAATTGAAGTCTTCCCAATAAGGTTAAGAACAAGGGTAGGATGTCCCCTCTCACTGCTACCTTTGAACATTATCCTAGAAGTCCTAGCTGATCCAATAAGACAAGAAAAGGAAATAAGAGATAAACTGATTGGGGAGGAAAAAAAAACCTGTCTTTGTTGTCAGACAATATGATTGCCTATGTAAAAAATCTGAAAGAATCAACAGCAACAACAACAACAACTACAAAATTCCTGGACCTGGTAAGCAATTATACCAAGGTTGCTAGATCCAATATACAAAAGCCAAGCACATTCCTATATAGTAGCAATGAGCAAATGGAATTTGAAATTCAAAAAGTATTACCATTTATATTAGAAAAACTGAAATGTTTACATCTAAATCTAACAAAACATATGCAAGATCTAAATGAGGAAAACTGTAAGGCTAAAGAAAGGTATCAAAGAACTATATAAATGAAGAGACATGGATACAAAGACCCAATATTGTCAGAATGCCAGTTTTTCCCTACTTGATCTAGAGATTTAATGCAATCCCAGTAAATTTTCTCAATAAAATCCCAGTAAGATATTTTGTTGATATTGACAAACTGATTCTGAAGTTTATATAGAAAGGCAAAAGACCCAGAATAGCCAACTCAATACTGAAGAAGAATAAGTCACAGGGCTGACACTACTCAAATTCAAGACTTATTATTAAAGCTACAGTAATCAAGACAGGGTGGCATCAGTGAAAGAACAGACAAATAAATCAATGGAACAGAATGAAGAGCCCAGAAATAGGCTTACACAAATGGAGTCAAGTGATCTTTGACAAAGGAGCAAAACAATATAATGAAGCAAAGATAGTCGTTTTCAACAAATGACGCTAGAACAAGTAGATATTGACATGTAAAAAAAAAAAAATGAACCTAGACACAGATTTCACACCCTTCACAAAAATTAGCACAAAATAGATCATAAACCTAAATGGGAAACAGAAAACTGTGAAACTCCTAGAAGATAACACAAGAGAAAACCTAGATAACATTTCATATGGTGATGACTTTTTAGATAGAGCCCCAAAGGCAGGATCCATGAAAGAAGCAATTGATAAACTGGACCTCATTAAAATTAAAACCTTCTGCTCTGTGAAAACAATGTCAGGTAAATGAGAATAAAAGCCACAGAATGGGAGAAAATATTTTCAAAACACATATATGAAAGGCAATTATTCAAAATATACAGAGAATTATTAAAACTCAAGAGTAAGAAAATGAGCAACCCAATTCAAAAATGAGCAAAGACTGGAACAGACACCTCATCAAAGAAGATATACAGGTGACATGTAAGCATATGAAAAAATTGTCCACATCATATGTCATTAGGGAACTGCAAGTTAAAACAAAATTGAGATACCACTGCATCCTTATTAGAATGGCCAAAATCCAAGACAGTGCTGACACCGAATGCTATTGAGGATGTAGAGCAACAGGCACTCTCATTCATTGCTCATGGGAATGCAAAGTGGTATAGCTACTTTTGAAAACAATCTGGCAGTTTCTTACAAAAGTAAATATGCTCTCTCTTAACATATGATCCAGCTGTTACACTCCTTGTTATTCCCCAAATGAATTGAAAATTCATGTCCACACAAAAACCTACACATAGATGTTTATAGCAGCTTTATTCATAATTGTCAAAAATTGGAAGAAACCAAAAGGTCCTTCAATAGGTGAATGGATTAAACTGTAATATATCCAGACTATGGAATGTTATTTAGTGTTAAAAAGAAATGAGTTACTAAATTATGAAAATACATAGAGGAAACTTAAATACTTATTACTAAGTTAAAGAAGCTAATTTGAAAAGGTTCCATGCTAAGTACATGACATTTTGAAAAAGGCAAAACTATGGAAATATTAAAAAGATAAATGGTTGCCAGGGGTTAAGGGAGAGGGGGAAATGAATCGGCAAGGCATGGAGGATTTTCAGGGCAGTGAAATTTTTCTGTATGATGCTCTAATGGTGGGTATGTGTCATTATAAATTTGTCATAATGCATAGAATGCACAACACAAGTTTACCCTAATGTAAACTATGGACATTGGTAATGATGTGTCAATTTAGGTTCATCACTTGTAACAAATGTACCACTGTTGACAGTGGGAAAGATTATGGGTGTGTCGGAACAGGGAACATATGGGACCTTTCTGCTTCTTTTTTGGCTGAGAACCTAAAACTACTGTATAAATTTTATTAATTAGTTATTTTTAAAAGCGAATGATTTGCCATGATGTTAATAAATTGTTATTAGCATATCTCACCTCCTAGGTACTAGGTCTTGCTGCTTTGTAAAATCTTTCCATAAATATTTTTATTTCTATTCATTAACAATGAGGGAGTGTGAATACAATACTGTATATGAAAATATCCTTGTAAACAGCATGAATTAGTGCAACAAAATCAGCTCCAAGAAATATTTCCAAGACAGACAACAAGCATGGTTTGGAGGATTTTTAATATTATCTTAAGTGGAATAACAATACAATACAATATAACTGGGAAACATAATTTACATTATATAACATTACATTTTCCAAATAATTCTTTTTATAAAGCCCTTTAAAGCAAGTTTGAATACCCATTTTGCAGGTGAGGAGGCAAAATAACTTGGATAGGTAATAGAACCAAGTATATGGCAGAGCCAGGCTTCAAACACTAGTTTGTTTAACCCTCACCCATACTCTTAAGCACTCTCCTAGTTTTATACATCAGTCTTCCATGAGCTGTGGTAACATGAGTCTAGCCCTCAGAAATGGACAGTCTTGACATAGTGTCAAAATTAAGTTTCTAAAGGACCATATTCCGGACCTGGTAAATTCTCCAGGACTGTAAAATACTACCATGGAAAGTCAGGTGGCAGGCAGCAACCTGACCTTTTTGGTGATGCCTCGATCTTCCCATGTGCTTTTATTGAAAGTGAGGTGGCCACTTCCTAATGGCTACAAAAGAATTGTTGAGAATGTCTGAATTTGTATCATGGATGAGGATGATATAATATTAGCAAAAAGATAATAAAAGCAATTACAAATGGCACACAGTGGGGATATTAACTTCTATAGTTTTTATTTACGAATTTATTAAACAAATTTGAAACTCTCATGCATGGATGGCTTCAGTAAATGCCTTTATTTTTTTTTTTTAATCATCCTTCATCCTTTTATTTCCTGTGCATCCAATTGTCTTGTCAGGATGGATTGAAATCATTTCTTTGTCTAACGGCTTTCAAAATAATTGCAAAGAATGCCCAGGCTTTCAAATCTTCGTGTTAGTTCTCTAAAGTTAACACTCCACCTCTGGTCTTTACCATATTGCTAAGCAGTAGCTACTTTCCAAAATCTGTTCAAAGCCAGCATTTAAGAGGATTGCTTTCCTTCAATGGGCTCTGTGAGGTGACTGCTATCAGCTCTTTATTACTTGGAAATGGTTTTGGTGTGTGTAGTATTGCGCTTCTGTCTCTCCATCTCTGTCTCTCCTACATGTGTTCTATGTTTTGTGGGGGCAGAGGTTAGGCATTGGGAAGGCACAGTTTATAATCTGCTGGAAAGAATGCTTACCATATTGAGATTGAAACAAAAACAAAAAAACACCTTTCCTCTCCCTCCTTCTGTCCCATGGAAACACAGATTCCTCCTTACATCAGACATAAACAGCAACCATCCCCTTTGCTTATAGTCACCTGGAAGCTCTCTGGTTGGGCATTTCCAACTCACTGGAATGTAAATCATACATGCATGCATACAGCTATCTATATTATAAAAGAATAACCATATTTCCTACAAAAATTTAATTGTCTGGGCAACTCAGTTGTTTAATGGGGCCAAAGGTGAAGTTGCAGCTCGTGTACAGTCAGTTCTTCTCACTGGGTTCCCTGGTCACAGAGTGAACTTCCAGTCTCCATAGTCTCTTGAAACTGTGTGTATTGGGGCAGAAGGCAGTCAGATCACAAGCTATCACCACCCTTGTTAAAACAGCTCAGAGCTCATGCTTACTGATGGTGTGTATTTAAATGAAGAGAGTAAAACATTGATACCCCTGGTCTCATACATTTTGTTTTCATTTACAGATCTATGTAGCATCCAGTCAGCACGGCCCCTTGGTGGGCAGGATTTTTTTCTGTATCATCAGAGCTGGTGCGGAGCAGAGTCAGGCTGATTGTGCAGTAAATGTTTCTTCGGTGAGTTAAAGTTACAAAAGTAAACCCAGGTATAAAACAAAAGCGAACAAGTCCCATTGCTGGACTTTAAATTTAAAAAAAAAAAAAGAGAGATAGAGAGAGATGGAAAGAAAAGGATGCATTGTGACTTTTAAATAGACTATTGACTTTCACTGGGGTGTACGGCTCACATAGTGATTAGGAATCTGCACCATAATTGTTCTTGTCATCCACACACTTGGCTTCAGTCGATATCTTTTTATCATATACTTTTTTTAATCATGTATTAATAAACAAGAAGTTTGTATTTTATTGATGATTGGATTATAATATTGACTAACTCCACAATTCCACACATGGCTTCTGAAAATATAAACAAGGTCAAAATGTAAAGATCACAGAGAGTGCATCAAAGACATAAATTAGGCTCTTTTCCAACTCTCTGTATGACTCTTGTGGGAGAGCAAAAGAATTTTGAAGTTATTTATTAAATAAATGATTTAGCCTAGACTAAAGAGAATAACATAAAGATTAAATTCAAATTATTTTATCCTACTGGAATACGAGTGGTTTTGCTTTTAACAAATTTTGGTTGCGACTAATTTGTTGAATAGAATTTTATTTGGGCTGCTTTTAGAATCTTCACTGAGGTTATACAGAAATAAGGCCTCTGGCAGTTGGTAAACAGAAAATGTTCTGTTTGGGAAAGTAGATTTTACTTCACCACCTGCCAAAATTTAAGATTTTCTCCTTCCAAGACTGGACTCTCGGAAGAATTAGAAATTTTCCCTTCCCCTTCCCGATACACTTTCCTTCTCTGCAATGCCATCCTCCCCACGCGTGGCGTCTACTCCTGGGGCAAGTCGCCCAGCATTCCAGAGATACTTCAGCTAGCTGGCTAGACAGGGTGAGAATACCAACTGTTTGAAAGTAAGGCAAATTCTGGGTAGAAAAATCTCGGTATGATTCACTTCCAGTTGACAAGCTCTCAAATACTGCAAACATCTTAACCGTTCTCCTTCCCTCTTTCCTCTTCATTAAAGGGGGAAACCCAAGGATGGTTCTCGTATCATTCTTAGTCACTGGGAAACTGATGGAAACACTTCTCTGGACCCCAACTTGGCCACCTTCTTTACATATGTGGCCTGTGAACTCTGTCTTCTCTCTTGTAATAAACCCTATTCCCATGCCATCAGCTTGATCAAGGCACTCTGGAAACCAACTCTTTGGGTTTTACATCTTTCTTTTTCTGAAGGTTTCTTTTGATTCTTGGTCACTCTTCAAACTGATGTCTTTAGCTTTCCTTCCATGTTATGGTTAATTGCACCAATGTCAGTTTCTTGGTTTTGATAAGCTACCACAGTTGCGTAAGATGTTACCATTGAAGGGAAGCTGGGTGATGGACATGTGGGCTCTCTCTGCACTGTTTTGCAAATTCTTTTGTCTGTAATTATTTCTAAATAAAAAAATTTATAAATCAGATCTGTTCATACTAAAAGCTAATGTCACCTAGAGATCATACTTACATGTGAGTAGAAATGTTGCTGCACTCTCGAAATAATCCTGTAACTCCGAATTACTGTTGGGGTGAGGTATTGGGGAGAGGAGACCATTTTCTTTATTATAGGAGTTACCTTCTATTTTGAAGTTTTAACTACTTTTGGAGTGGGGCTTTTGGGAGCTGGATGATAGAGCATGAGGGGACGGAAGGGGAAACAGATTTAACCACAAGCATAAGAAAAAGATTGCTTTTTGGTGTCTAAGGAGGAGGTAATCAAAAGCACAAATGTTTTGCATGTTCACATAAAGTTGTCTTTCTCACGATGAAACGTATTCAAATAGAATTAATACTTCTTTGGAGCTCTTCATTTGCATCTGTTAAATATGATAATAATACCTTATGTATATAGTAATTTACAATTTTCAAAATTCACATGTATTATCTCTTTGATCTTCATAAAAATTCTGTGACACAGGCAAAGCAGTGATTATTATTATTCCCATTTAAATATGAGAAAATCGTGGATCAGAGAAGATGAGTGTACTTTCTTAGGAGAAGCTAAGACTTGAACCTGTATTTTCTAATTTCTAGTCAGGTGTTCTTCTTAATATACCATATATTATTAAAATATCCAAGTCTGGAATTTATTTTTTTCTGACTTAAGGAGCAAAAACCACAAAAATTGTTTACTTTGCTTTATCATAGCTGGTGGGGTGTGGGGAAGATAATTACTTTAAATAGTAGCAATATCCTCAGAAATCACAGGCTGTGAAATACTTAATGAACTTTTTTCCTCCATGTATCACTCTGACTGGGTTTCCTATGAGAAAGTCTCTGGGGCTGTTCCCCCTCCCCATGTCTCTCAGCTCTCTGTTTTTCTGGTAATGCTTTGACCCTCTTCTCTTCCACCTTGGATATTCTATTTTTTTTTTTCAGGCGGAGTCTCACTCTGTCTCCCAGGCTGGAGGGCAGTGGCACTATCTCAGCTCACTGCAAACTCCGCCTCCCAGGTTCAAATGATTCTCCTGCCTCAGCCTCCCAAGTAGCTGGATTACAGGTACCTGCCACCACGCCCAGCTAATTTTTTGTATTTTTAGTAGAGGTGGGTTTTCACTGTGTTAGCCAGGATGGTCTTCATCTCCTGACCTCGTGATCTGCTCGCCTCGGCTTCCCAAATGCTGGGATTACAGGCATGAGCCACTGCACCCTGCCTCACCTTGGATATTCTTTTACGTTGCTTTAATTTAGAAACAAATATTGTTTTTATATTTTATCTTACTTATGTAATAGAAATTTCTAGTCAAGCTTCTTAATTTAAAGAGAGAATCTGAAGAATATTTTTCAATTTCTCATTTTTTAAAACTAGATTATTGATTTTTCCTAAGTGGCCCCTTTTAGTCTTATATGTGTATTTGCTTTTTGGGGCTAATTTTATGGCCATTGACTTTCCCTAATCAATCAAGCCTATTTTTCACCAGAAAATTCATTTTGGGTGTTAAAAGTAATAGTCAACATATTAAAATTGCAAATATAAAATGCCAGGGTTTTTTGTTTTTTGTTTGGAGACGGAGTCTCGCTCTGTCGCCCAGGCTGGAATGGGATGGCTCTATCTCAGCTCATTGCAACCTCTGCCTCCCAGGAAGCTATTCTTCTGCCTCAGCCTCCCAAGTAGCTGGGATTACAAGTGTGCACCACTACACCCGGCTAATTTTTGTATTTTTAGTAGAGACAGGTTTCACAATGTTGGCCAAGCTGGTCTCAAACTCCTGGCCTCAAGCAGTCGCCCTCCTTGGCCTCCCAAAATGCAGGGATTTACAGGTGTGAGACACCACGCTTGGCCAAATGTCAGTTTTTTCGTGTCCTTTTAAGATCAGTTACACATATTATGTGATTTTTAAATCCACAGATTTGATCAATCACTTCAAAGGAGCATTTCAAAAAACATTTATTCCTTCTTACAGGCTTATTGATACCTTCAAGCATTTGAACAGATTTGTAACTTTATTTATTCTAGATTTATTTTTAAATAATTCTTTTATCTGAATTAACAAAACATTCCCAATGAATAAATAACTTCTATACATCTAAGAGATTAAACATATGCATATATGTATGGTAAACCCAACATTTTCTTAGATTTTCCAAAAAAAATACATAAGTGTAGTAAGCAATCACCTTATATTCGTAAGTCTAAAGCAATTGCTCAATTTTATATCTTCAATAGGAGTTAGAAGGCTATCCTTCCATTAGAAGAAATTTTCTCATAAAATACATTAAATATCAAATACCCACATATTCCTTTTAGCATGAAACTTTGGTAGTATGGCTTTTTTACTTTTTATTTTTAAATATATTATCATACAGTAAAAATGGCCCTTTTTTTGGTACAGTTCTATGAATTTTAACATATACATAGATTTGTGTAACCACCAATAAAATCAGGATACAAGACACCAAAGTTTCCCTTCAATTCCTCCAAAGTTTCCTTTAATTTTTTTATATGACTGCACTCTGCCAGTCTTCAAATGTGTGTCTTTAGCTTTCCTTCTGTAGGCTACCAGCTGTGCCAATGTCAATTTCCTGGTTTTAATAATCTGCCGTGGTTATGTCAGCTGTTACCAGGGGGAAAGCTGAGTGATGGACACAGGGGACTACTTTGTACTCTTTTTTGCAACTTATTTTGGGTCTGTAATTACTTTAAAATAAAAAGTAAATGTTTCTGTACTCTATGTCTGGAAGCATTCCTGTACTCACAATTCATTTTCACATGAGGGGTTTATCTTTTTACTATAGAACAGTTCCATTAGCCCCAAAAGCTCCCATATGTAATCTCAGTTTGTAACCACACCCTCTCTCTACCCATCTGAATTGCCAGAGTCACTGATCTGGTCCTTGTCATTATAGCTTCACTTTTTTTCAAGAATGTCATAAAAATTGAATCATATGGTATATATGATTTTGTGAGAGGGGCTTCTTTCACTCAGCATAATGCCTTTGACATTCATCCAAGTTTTTGCATTATTGATATAGTCTGTTCCTTTTTATTACTGAGTAGTATTGTATTATATGGATGTACTACAGTTTTTTAATCCATTCACTTGTAGAAGGACATTTAGGTTGTTTCCTGTCTTTTGCAGTTATGACTAAAGTTGCTGTAAACTTTCATGTACAGGTCTTTATGTGTACATGGCTTCATTTCTCTAGAGTAAATATGTAGGAATGGGATTGCTAGAATGAATAATGAACACCTAACTTTATAAGAAACTGTCAAACTTTTTTCCATACATTGATGGTAAAAAGGCTATACCTTTTCACCATCAATGTATGAGAATTCTAGTTACTCCACATCCTCACCAGCAGCGTATTGATAATTTTTATTTTGACAATTTTATTAGTATATATGTAAAGGTGCCTCATGATGGTTTCTGCATTTCCCTAATGGCTAATGATGTTACCCATGTTTTTGTGTGTTTATTCGCCTTCTATATATTCTCTTTGGTGAAGTATCCAAGTCTTTGCCCCACACACCTTTTTGTTTTTGAGACAGGATCTCGCTCCCGTCACCCCAATGAAGAAGGTTCACTGCAGCTTCAACTTCCCTGGCTCAGGTGATCCTCCCACCTTAGCTGGGACTGCAAGTGCATGCCACCAAGCCCGGCTAAGTTTTTTTTTTCTTTTTTTTTTTTTGTTTTTGGTATTTTTAGTTGAGACAAGATTTTTCCCTGTTGCCAAAGCGGGTCTCAAACTCCTGGGTTCAAGTGATCCTTCTACCTCTGACTCCCAAAGTGCTGGGATTACAGGCGTAAGCTACCACATTTTTAACAAAGAGTGTGTGTGTCTGTGTGTGTGTGTGTGTGTGTGTGTGTGTGTGTGTGTGTGTTTTGACTGTTTTTTATATATTCTGGAAGTAAGTATTTTGTTGGATATGTGATTTGCAAATATTTTCTCTCAGTCTAGCTTGTCTTTTAATTTTCTTAATATTGTTTTTTTTTTTTTTTTGCAAAGCAAGAGTTTTAAATTTTGCTTAAGTTCAATTTATCTTTCTTTTATTTTTTGACTTGTGTTTTTTATATCGTCAATAAGAACTCTTTGCTGAATCTCAAGTTACCAAGACTTTTTCATATGCTTTCTTTTAGGATTTTTTTTTAGTTTTACATCTTACATTTAGATCTATGGTCCATTTTGACTTAATTTCTGTATCAAGTATGAGATTTAGGTTTAGCCTTATTTTTTGCCTATGGATGTTCATTTGCTCTAATGCCATTTGTTGAAAATGTGCTTTCTCCATCAAATTGGTTTAGCATCTTTGTCAATTGGCCCTGTTTGTGTGGTTCTATTTCTGGATTTTTAAATTCTCTTATGTTGATCAATGTGTATATCCCTCTGTCAATACTCCACTGTCTTGATTACTGTAGCTAAAAGTAAGTCTAAAAATTGAGTGGTGAGATTCTTCCAACTTTATTCTTTTTTGAAATTCATTTGGCAATTCTACTTTCTCCTCTCTACATATAATTTAGAACCATGTTGTCTATATCTACAAAGAAACATCCTTGGATTTTTGACAGGAATTATGTTAAACTTATAGATCATTGGAGGGAATTAACATCTTTACTATATTGACTCTTCCAATCCATGAACATGCTATGTATCTCCATTTATTTATTTAGGTTTTCTTTTATTTATTTTATCAACTTTTTATAGTTTTCAGCTTACTGATCTTTTATATGTTTTCTTAGATTTATATCTGAATATTTCATTTTTTGGTAGTATTGTAAATGTTATTATTTTCAATTTCAGTTTCCAGTTGTTCATTGCTACTATACAGAAATAAGATTAATTTTTGCAGGTTGACTTTGTGTGCTGCAACTTTGCTAGGCTCAGTTATAAGTTCTAGATTTTTTAAAATAGATTTCCTGGTATTTTCAACATGGACAATCATGTTGTCTGAAAGCAGTTTTATGTCTTCTTTTTCAGTCTGCATGTCTTTTATTTCCTTTTCCTACTTTATTGCACAGGTAAGGACTTTTGGTAGCCCCAGCCAAGTTTCAATGTTCATATTTTTGGTCTAATATAGTGTATACTTTCTAATCTCATAAGTTTTAAAGCTATTTCTTGTAAGTATCATCATATGAGGTTATATCTTTGCTCTTTAATTAGTAGTGTTCTTTGTTTTTTGTTTTCAACCAAAGGAGTCACCAAGGGAGACCAGATAAAGCTCTGTTCATTCTTTATTAACTTCAAGCACTTTAAATGCCCCCTACTTCCTGTAAATACTAAAGCATACTAAAATTATTTCAATAAACATAATTGATCCTAATAAATCAGCAAGATTGTCAAATTCCCATTAATTTGGTGACTTTCTAATGAAGAGTTTATCTTTTAAGAACACTAGGATATTACAGCTTTTCAAAAAAAATTTATGCATGAGATACCTGTTATGTCATGGAATACAGTTGGACATGGTTAAATTAATTGAATCACCTTTCAAGTAAAGAATATGGGGGAAGCCACTATCAGGAGATGATTGGAGCCCCAAGCATGCAGATGTCAGGAGGCTAGTTCAAATTAAGGCAACTATTCAAATATCAGATTTTAGTCTCTAATTTGCTGAAAAGCCAAAAGCACCCAGTCCTTGAGCCTAAAATAAGGATGGTTTACTGAGACAGAGAATCAGGTACAGTGGCATAGTTGAAAGGTCAGTCCTGAGGAGTGCCAGCAAAAAGAATGTCTCCAGTGGTCATACTGATTCCAAAGTGTTGGGCTGAAATTCTTACTTAAGCTCAACACTGATGTTCAAACAGTAAATAGGAATTAGAGGTGGGTTAGGGAGTAGCCTCCATGTGAAGACAGGAAGGATGAATAGGCAGTAAACCACACAGGTTTTGATAGTATGAAACATATGTGACAGGTTTCATTCATCTTCATCTTCCCCCTTTCATCTACCTCCTAACAAAAAAGACCCCCACAAGGGTCTTTTTTCTGATTTCCAAAATCAATTTTTAAATTAGAGATGTTTATATTTGAAATGTTTAATTAGTTTCAAATGTGGTTTTATGGAATTCATTCTATTAATCAAATTGAGTAAATATTTAAGAGTTCAGTAACTTCTGCTTTGCTTCTAAATAAAGAATCTCTTTCATTTTAGCATTTCTACAAATATCTTTTTTTTATTTTTTGAGACAGAGTCTTGCTCTGTTGCCCAGGCTGGAGCACAGTGGCACAATCGTAGCTGACTGCAACCTCCAACTCCTGGGCTTAAGCAATCTTCTTGCCTCAGCCTCCTCAGTGGCTGGGACCACAGGTGAGGGCCACCATGCCTGGCTAATATATTTTTAAAAATTTTTTTGTAGAGGCAAGGTCTCATCATGTTGCCCAGGCTGGCTTCAACTGCCTGGGCTCAAGCAGGCATTCTGCCTCAGCCTGCCAAAATGCTGGGGTTACAGGTGTGAACCACTGTGCCTGGCCCCACCTTTTTCTTGAAGAAGAAAACCATATGATCAATTTGACCACCTAGTAGGTATTTTAGAAACTTATAGGTGGTAAAGTTCAGGTATTTCATTTATCTAATTTCATTATCAGCAGTAGCCAAAGCATCATTTTGGACAGATTCTTGGAAAGAATCTCCAATAAGAGCTCTCAGATCATGAAAAAACAATTTATTTCTGTCACATATCACTTCATATTAGGTCATGATTCACCTTCAATTATGTTCTCACTTGAGATATAGGTCTAGACCTGCCAGGATAGAAAGCAATATGATAAAATGGGTTGAACAGACAATCCCCAGAAAGGCTGTTACATTCTAGTGGTTTCATAATTCTGCTCAGGTTTCCTTTTACCTTATCACCCATCTAGTGTTATGGTATTGGAATATCTGGTCATTTACCTCAGATTAGCTCTCTATATGCTTCCAAAATGCCTACTGGGTAATTAAACACCATTTTTTCCCCCAAGAAAAAGATATTTGTAGAAATGCTAAAAATAGATCAAAATCTCTTTCTGAATTCGAGTCACTCATATAAGTGATTTGGCTCTGATAGCCTCCTAAAGGTCACCTGTGTGGTTATTTACATTCCTTGTGCCATCAACAAATATAAATTAAGCCACTTGCAAGAAAAGGAACTTTAAATTTAGGCAATGGACATAGACTAGGCCCAAAGGATCCATTTCCACTAAATGAGACTATAAAAACTAAACATGACCTAAGCATTCTTCTGCCCTCCAAAACAAGGCTCAAGATGACAGTAAAGCCAAGAAAACATACTGCCGAGAAGAAAGCAAAGGATAGGACAAACGCTCATCTCACCCTTTCTTGGAACAACAAAGCACAGATAATAAATACAGGATTGGAAGAACCAATGGTCTGATGCAGTAGCTTTTCTTGTTTCTCAGATTGTATTACTATCAAAGATTTATACACACGCAAACATACATCATTTTTGCAGTAAACTATCATCTCTAAGATGTATTAGCAGGAGGCACAACCTCAAAAGACATAAAATAAGAGTTCTCAAAGGGTCATTACTTAAATATAGAACAGCATGTATTTCTCATCAGTGCATAATCTTGGTGTGTAAATATATACAGTGGAGCCTCTCCAGTACCTTATCCCAGTAAATTCATATGAAATAGCCTGCAGTGATCCTACTAGGGCAGTCTGTGCAGCAAAGGGCTGGAATCAGCTAGAAGGCAGCTTAATAACAGTGAGGAAAATGTAAGGCAGTTGGCATTTGGCATTGTGCTATGTATTGCCTTTCTTCTTTGAGGATGTAGTGCGGGCTCTTTGTCATAATTGCTTTCCTTAGGAATTTTTGAAGAGTTTTATGGTTTCTCTTATATTAATTAACCATGAAAAGGAAAGTGTCTTCTCTATCTCCCCGTCATTGAAAAGTTGCATCAGTTTGCTAATTCTAAGACCAAACTAAAATGTTCTACACCAACATTTCCCAAAGGACTGTTAAGAGAAAACAATTTTAATGTCCACCTATGTTGAGAAATATTGCTTTAAGCAAAGTTAAATAGATTGCTTTTCTGGGGGCTTTTCAGTGCCTATAATAGGTTAAGGAATACTAAGAATCTCCTAAAGTAAGACATAGTAGTCAGTGTTTCCAGACTTGCTTGTCCACAGAATCCTTTCTTGAGAAGCATCTATTTGAAATGTGTTTCGCAGAACACACTTGAGTTAAACATTGCTTCAAACAAGTTTCAACAGAAACATCCTTAAAGCCAAAAGATCTTGTTCTTCCTTCTTGCTAGCTAGTCCCAGGTGATTGGTGGCCGGGGACAATCCAAATGTAATTATTCCGTTTTGTTTTCTTTACATTGAAAGGACCTGGTATACAAGTCACTCTGCTTGGTTTGGTTTTACAGAGGGTGATACAAACATCCTCAACAAAACCATATACTCAGCAGGGGAACACAATTTTGGAGATACAAAGTAAGCAGCCACTTTAAATATGTGTATATTTAAAGAAATAACAGTGACAATTGGTCCTAATGTAAAATTTTGGTGGGGGAAAATCCTGCAAATTTGAACTATACTCTTTCTTATCTTTTCTGATTTGTGTGCTATCAGTATATTCATATGTAAAGTTTTACTCTGTGTGTGTACATTTACGTGAATAAATCCTTTGTAATAATACCACTTGAGATATACTGATGATAAAACATATCCTCTACAGAAGAAATTTGAGTTTATTTTCTAGACCAATATAAAATCTCATATACATATTTCCTCATATATAAATAGAAAATACATATACCTATAAATAAATGTGTATATATGCATATAAATACACATATATATAATATATATAACATATATAAATATATATTCAATATATAAAAAATATATAGGATTACATATACAAACACAAACACACATAGAATGCAAGTATTGTGACATAAAAACCATTTTTTCTGTTTTCCCTTCCACCAAAATAATCAGATGGTCATTCCTTACAGTAATTCAATAAGGTCACAAATTCAGATCATTCTGCAGATAATTTTATTAACCTAAAATTTTGCTTTCAGCCAGTTAGTTTTCCATGGAACAGACATAGCCTGTGTCACATTCTTAAAGAGAACCTAATGAATGTAGGCTGTCATGATATGCTGTGTTGTAGGTAAATCCAAAAGTGATGGAAAAAGCAGAAACCATTGTCTCATAGACAGGGGATTCAGTCAAAAATCTGATGGATTTTTTTTCCAACCAATTGATGAAATGTTTGATATCATCTAGCTTCAGTCTTAGTCTCTATGTTTTGAGAAAGTACAAATAAATATTTAAGTACACACAAAATGTCCAAATCTAAGAAATGCCAATTAGTGGTGTCCACAGCATCCTGAATTGAAGGAAGACATTTCTAGGGGAAGGAGGCATAGTAGAAAAACTGACATTGCCTTCCTTATCTCCCTCTTTTCTGTCCTTGCCTTACACAAGTACCTTTTAACTAGACTTTAGGAGTAAAGTGAGGACGAAGATTAGTGGAAAGTTGGATGGAGGCATATTCAGTCTACTGAGTGAAAAACAAATGAATGCAAATGACAAGAAAATAAGTTTGTCTAGAGCAGAGGATAAGCCCCAGAAAACAACTATACTTCAATAATTTGGGGATGGGACATTTTTATCTTTCATTTGATGGATAATAGAAGCAACTTGAAGTTGCTTATATAATGAAACTTCAAGTTGCTTCTACTATCCATCAAATACATTGTATATATATAAAGATATATTACATACATATACATATAGATGTGTTATAGATACATAGATAAGTTTAGATAGATACACTATATGTATCACTTTATATATCTGGATATCATATATGTAGTATATATGGGTATAAACAGATAGCTATAGATAGATGTACACAGTGCATATCTATATCTATATATAAAATTTACTAACAAAAGAATTCTAGGAAATTGGCTAAATTACCATATAAGGGAGAAATAGGAACAAATTACATTTATAGAAATGAATCTTGTTACAGGAATTATTTTCCTATTTATATAAAATGGTTTTGATTGAAATTTATGAATTAAAATTCCAATAATATGCTTATGGGCTGAATTGTGCTGCCACAAAACTTATACATTGAAACCCCAGCCCCCAGTGTGACTGTATATGTAGATAGACGTTTGGGGGGTGGTTAATACTGGTGCTCAATAAAAACTTTTTGAACTGAATCGATGACCTCTCAGGGTCCCTTTGTATCTTTCTACGAGATTGATCGTCTTTGTGAAGTAAGTCATCTTTTCCCTACTCTGCAAAATGTCAATCCCACACCAGAGCATGACTTTAAGCTTCTCTCAGCCCATGGCTGGACAACGTACAAGTTTAGCTCATTCACTAATTTAGAAATTGCTTGTCTTGAAAGAGTAAAGAAAAAAATGCTGCTTCATCAGCACTCTCTTTTTCTGTCTCCTTTTAAGTTCTAATCTACATCAGAGCATCCATATCATCTCCCTTCTATCTTCCAGCTAGAGCTGCTTGTAGGAAAGAAACAGTCCTAATAGCTTCTCAATATCCAGAGCCTCTACTTTCTCTCCACCTGGATCATTTACGCTTCAAGTCTGCCACCAAATCTCATGCAATGGTAAATAAGGAGGGAAATCTGCTTATCAAAGGGGGGTCATAAACTGGGTGCTCGTAGGATATTTGTTTTCACACGATATTTTTAACATTTAGCAATTTTGCAAATCATCTTCCCCCAGATATCTAAATTTCTGGTTCTTTGAAAATGTTGGAGCTAGGCACAGTGGCTCATGCCTGTAGTCCCAGCTACTCAAGAGGCTAAGGTGGGAGGATCACTAGAAGCCAGGAGTTTGAGTCCAACCTGGGCAACATAGTGAGATGCCGTCTCTAAAAGAACCTGAAGAACATTGGCCTATTTACTTCCACTGTCCACATTCCCCCACAGCAGCCCGCAGATGTTGAGGCTGTTCTCTTTAGACTGGTCCTGTACTCTACAGCTAAGCCCAGGCTTGACTCATTTTAGGGATGCAGATACAGATACCGCCTGCTTCCTTTCCTCGTGGACACAACCCATGAGGTCCCTGGAGGCACTGGGTCAATAACGGACGCTGGGCTTAGGCGTTTTGTCACTGATAAATGTGGGTGAGTAAGTTCATGGAGGCAGGTTGGGAATCATTCCTCCTGCGGTGTTGGTTATGATGGACAGCTGTCCCATTCTCAGCACAGAGGTTAAAAAAAAAAGGCTCAGAAACTTCCTTCCTACTTCATACCTGGAGCTGAGGCTCTAGGACCAGAGGGAAACCTCACTTTCTGAGGATACCTGGAAAGGAGAACATGAAAGCACAGAACATGAAAGCACAGACCTGCAGAAACGATGCTGGCCTGATACCAGGCCCATGTTATTGACCAGTCCCACCACTGATCGTGCCCAGGCCAGGACTGTGTTGGGTCATTTCCTGAGTATGAAAAGAGGAAGACATCCTCCAGACTGAGAGATGCCAACTCTAGATGCCCCCGGCCTAGGATTTCTTCTTTTTTTTTTTTCTTTACTAGAGAAAGCATCTAGAGGGGCCTAAGAAGCCATGAAAATCAGGCTGAATCTTAGAATGAGCTCCATTTACAAGACTCAACAATAACTTCATGTGTAGGGAATAGGGAATTCAGTTAACCTCTCCATTCCTTGGTATTTTAATTTGTCTGAAAGTGATAATCATCATATTTAGTGACCTCCCAGGTGCCCTGAGTATTAATAAGACAATGCAAGAAAATTATTGAGTTCTGTGGTAATGTTAGTCCTCATTCTACTTTTTTAAAGCTTCTCATTTCTCTTTTAGGAAAAATTTGTTAACTAAAAATGCCTAGCACTACAAAGAGTGTAGGAAAAAACTAAAATAGTTATTGAAAGAACTTTAGCAAAGAAAATAGCAAATTTAGTCAGCCACAGAGGGGGGCCTTTTTATACCCAAATCTAAAGTAACATCTCCTCTTTATCATTTTTCCCAGCCCTTTTTGGGGGGGGGGCATAATTGTAGCTTAATTTTGGAACTCTATGTCTATTACAAATTCTTCTCTTCTAAATGATTACAATTAACAAAATATCTGAAATGTCTATGGAGTTTTTATAAAGTAAGTGCTAAAAGATATTTTTGAATGAATGAATGAAAGAAGGAATGAATGAAAGAATTTTCATTTGGTTTTAGAATAAGAATATAGTAGAGGTAGAGAGGTCAGAAACAATGGAAGAGAATTAAGAATATTGCCCTTAAATGCTATGACACTCAAAATCATTCCTTTCCTTTTATCAACCAGCAAGTCCTAATGAAGTCCCCACCATGTCTAGCAATGAGAGAGTAAATGATTTGTGAGACATTGCCTCTTATTTGAACAGTTTAAAACCTAGTTGGAGAATCACAGCAAACAAATATGCATATACACACATGAAACATTGAGAAATGATGGAATATAAACTCTGGGTTATGACTATATGCTCAACAGACATTCAGAGAAGGGAGAGGTCACTAGAGATTGATACAGTCAGAGAAGTCTTATGAAGGAGGTGGTACTGAAATTGATCTTTAAAATACTGTCTGGATATAGTTATAAAAGGAGATGAACTTGCTGTATCCCCATCTATTTCTCACATTAACCCTGTGAGGTTAATCTCTTTCCATAAATGAGGAAACAGCTCAGGCAGATTAAGTCACTTACCAAGGTCACACAATTGAGATCTATCTAACATAGGAGAGAGCTGTGTAGGTCTCTCCTCTACACAGCACATCTGTTCTGTAATGTCTGGATTGCTGCATATCAGGATAAAAGCCAAAGCTGGCCTTTTCTGGTCTGGTCACTGCACCATGTAAGCCTCATCTGCTGCCATCTCTCCATATGGCCTCTGCTTCAGCCACAACTTGTGTTTTAGGAAGGTTCCTAGCAGGAAACACATGGCACACTTAAAAGGGTTTAACTGAAAATAATAAGGAATTATTCTTAGAAAAGTGGATAGCTACAGAAACCAGCAAAGGCTGGCAAGGCACCCAGGGAGACTAGCAAGAACAGGAAGCCATTACTACCCCAGGGCTAAAGAGGCAAGAGGAATAAATGTGATAACAAAGTCTGGAGAGCACTGACACTATGGAGTGGGGCCAAGCAACGGGAGCAATAGCTTTACATAGGTACTGCCAAAATTGCAGTGAGAATCAGTACCCCAGCTTCTCCCCGGCCTGCCCTTGCATCTCCTGCTGGTGTCTTCCATTGATGAAGTCTTTGGAAGACAGAAGTCAAGGGGATCTGAGAGATGCAGGCCAAATACATTGGGTTCCTGGACACAGAGAAGGAAGGGAAGAGAATTGATCTTAGGGCCAAAAAGAGATACAAGTTGTCCCTGCCTTTGCTAACATAGCTGCACCTGGATGGCCCTCCATTGCCTGGGTACCTCTTTTTCCTCCTTTTAACTCAGATTAAGAATCACCAACCCTGGGAAACCATTTATTATCCACAGCTTAAGCTGGGAGCTGTCCTCTGTGCTTTTACAGTCTCTCTGCAGACGTTGATTATTGTGGGTTATAGTGCTGGAATAGAGCCCACGTGAGCCAGATGCATCAGGGGCTGAGGAAAATTGCTACCCCACTTCCACCTGGTGCACACAAGGAAGATGATCACATTGAACATTCAATGCCAAGAACATATTTTCTAAATTTTAGATTTTTATTTGATTTTAAACTTAGAGAAAAGTTTCCCTTTTTCCTCAGATTCACCAATTAACATTTGGCCCCACTTGTATTATAATTCTCTCTATATGTATACATTTATACACACACATATATATATGTCAGTTTTTATTATTTGAAAGTTGGAACCATTGTATAGTTCTTTGCTAGTAAATAATATTTCAGTGTGTATTTCCTAAAAACAATGACATTCTCTTACATACTTAGAAAGCAATACTCAAAATTAGGAAAGCTAACATTGATATAGTAGTATTATCTAGTCCATAGTCAATTTTTCAAATTTTGTCATCTGTGCCAATAATGTCCTTAATAGCTAGTCCTTCTCCCCTCCCCCATTCCAAAATCCAACACAGAATCATGCATTGCAATTACTTGTCATGTATCTTTAGTCTCCTTTAATCTGGAACACTTCCTGTGCCTTTCTGCATCTTGACCTTCATATTTTTGAAGAGGACAGGGTGCTCATTTTGTAGACTGTCCTGCAATATGGTTTTGTCTGATGTTTTCATGTGATTAGATTTAGCTTCTTCATTTTTGGCAGGAATGCCAGAAATGATATTCTATCCTTCTCAATGTCTTACATCAGCAGTCACATGATGCTGTCTTTCCTGATATTTGTGATATTAACTCTAATGATTGGTTAAGGTGTGCCTGCCAGCCTTCTCTATTATAAAGTTACTATTTAAAATTTCTAAATAATTTGTGTAAGATATCTTGAGCCTGTGTAATTAAGCTGTTCCTTATCAAACCCCAACCACTTTTTTAAAAGGACAAGAGAACAATTCATTGGTCATAGTGAGCCCCAAAAGGAAATGACATGCACATCCAGTCATTCCTAATTCCCTGTCCTTGGTGCCATGGCAAGTTGCTATGATTTTCCAGGGTTGTCTCTGTAAAATCAGGACTTGTTTCTTCTGGGTCCATGTAAAGCTTCTTTTAGGAGAAAACTGAAGGAGTTAATTTGAGTCTCAGTAAAAATGACAAACCGACCCAACAGCACTTTCTTGGGATCAGGACTCAGACCACTTATAATTCTCCTCTCTCCTCCTATCATCAGGAGCAGGGATCCCTTCCTGCCTATTTCAGCTTCACTAAGTGTACATCAAAACCAGGCAGGCTTTCTACTGGCTTATTTACTTCTGAGGTCTGAGTGGTAGAAGGATAGCCTAATTATTATTGACCCAAGTCATTTTTCTTGCTTAGGAAACGATTTAATATTATTAGGAGCCAAAGTCTGGTAAAATTGGAAGCCAGAATAATCCTGTCCTCAGACCTTGAAGACTAATACAAGGTTAATGTCTTTGCCTTTTAAAAAAATGTAGGTATTTATAGGATTTTAAGCTGGTACTTGTTTCTTATTCCATATCTCCCCAAATAAGATCATCACAATGAGAATTTGAAATCACCTGTAAGAGACTGCATTGTATCTATGAGCCACACTGGAATGGGATCTCCCTGAGACCAGGACTGTGCACCGTTTATTTACTTGTGCTTCCCCCTTCATCTGGCATATTGCACAGCACATAATGGGTGATCAGTTTTAGTTGGATAAATAAATGGCCTCAGTAGTTTAAGTTATTCTTCCCTGCACTCTATTCCTTTTATTAAAATATTTCAATCTAGACGCAAAGAGAATTTAGTTCAAATCTATACCTTTTTAATTCTTTTGGCTGTAGAGAATTATAGAAGTTCCTTAAAAATATAAAAAGACATCTAAATAAATGTACAGATACCACTTTTGCAGAAACACTGTCTTTATATTTTTTAAATAATTTTTATTTAGAAGTAATATAAGATTCACAAAAAGTTGCCAGCATGTACAGGAAGTTCCTGTGCACCCGGCACTTAAAAATAGAATATATTGTCCAAACCCAGAAATTGACTTTGCTGCAGTACACACAATTATAAGAATATGGGCTGTACTTAAGTTTTCTGGGACACCAGTTTTTACAAACACTCTTTTTTTTGTTTACAGTTCTAAAAAATTTTATCCCATCTATAGTTCTGCACCACCATCACCACAATCAGAATACAGAACTGTGTTCATCTCTGTCATGTTATCACTTTATAGTGACATTCCTCCCCACAAGACTAATTTCTGGCATTTTTTTTTTCTTTGAGGCAGTGTCTTGCTCTTTTGCCCCAGCTGGAGCGCAGGGGTGCAATCTCGGCTCACTGCAACCTCCGCTGCTTGGGTTCAAGTGGTTGTCCTGTCTCAGCCTCCTAAGTAGCTGAGATTATAGACACACACCACCACATCCAACTAAGTTTTGTATTTTTAGTATAGACAGGGTTTGACCATGTTGGTCAGGCTGGTCTCGAACTCCTGACCTCAGGTGATCCGCCTACCTCAGCCTCCCAAAGTTCTGGGATTACAAGTGTGAGCCACCGTGCCTGGCCAATTTCTGGCAACTTTCTATCTATTCTCTATAATTTTGTCATTTTGACAATGTGGCGTGAATGGTATTATACTGCACTTACATTTCGCAATCGTCTTTTTTTCATTCAGTGCAATGCTCTTGAGGTTCTTCCAGGGCTTTGCCCTGAGCCTCCTTCTCTTTTTCTCCTTTTTTTTCCTCCCTAAGTATTCTAAGAAAGTTTTATTTTATTTTTGTGTACATTTAAGATATATAGCATTATGTTTTGACATACATTTACTATGAAATGATTACTACAGTCAAGCAAATAACATATCTATCATTTTACATAGTTACTGCTTTAGCATGTGTGATAAGAGTACCTCAAATCTACTCTCTTAGCAAATTTCCAGTATGCTATACATTATTATTAACTATAGTCTTTATATTTTATATTAGACCACTAGAATTTATTCATCCTACGTAACTGTAACTTTGTATCCTTTGACCTCCATCTCCTCATCTTCTACTTCCTGTTTCTATGTATTCCGGTTTTGTTTTTTAGATTCCATAATAAAAAAGATCACGCAGTGTTTTTCTTTCTGGATCTGGTTCCCTTAACATAATGTCCTCCAGGTTCATCCATATTTTGAGACTGAATATTATTCCATTGTGTGTATATACCACAATTTCTTTATCTATTCATCTGTCGATGGACAGACACTAAGGGTTTTTTCCATATTTTGGCTACCATGAATAATGCTGCAATAAACATAGGGCACAGATATCTTTAGAAGGCAGTGATTTTATTTCTTTTGGGGTATATACCCGAAGAGGAATTGCTATGTCATATGGGAGTTCTATTTTTCATTTCTTTAGGAGACACCATACTGTTTTCCACAATAGCTGCACTACTTCACTTCTTTATCTCTATAATTCCTCGATTATAATTTCTTCTCATCCTGCAGTTTTAAATACAAACTCTATGATGATGACTTCCAAATCTTTATTTCCAGGTTTCTAGAAATTCAGTCTTGGATACTCAGTTGTCTACTTTATGACTTTATGAATGCTTAATACATTTCCCAAAATTAACCCGGCCAAAACAATTTCTTCTAAAAACTAAAAAGAACTGGAGAAAGTGCCAGTCATTTTCATTTCAACACCCACTATTTGCCAAGACAGATATTGAGGCATTCTTCTTGATTTTTCTGTTTCTTTTACTTTCCTCATCAAATTCTTTAGTAATTCTGTTGATTCCACCTACAGCCATATCCTGAGTTTGAATGTATCTCTTCTGTCTAGAGGAATGTGCAGAGCAGAGGTTGAACACCTGGCCCTAGGTTCTTCTTTAAGTATTCTAAAGAACTTATTTTATTTTTGTATATATTTAAGATGTACAATATGATGTTTTGATATACATATACATAGTGAAATGATTACTACAGCCCAGCAAATTAATATATCTATCATTTTGCTTCTGGCTAGATGTGAAATCTTGGTTCAATTGCTTACATTTTCTATACTCCCACTTCTAAATGAGGACAAAAATAAAACCTACCTCATGGAGTTTTTGTGATAATTCATCCAGTAAAAATGTGCACACTTTTAACCATCCCTAGTGCACAGTAAACACTCAAAAAAGTATTGGCTATTGTTAGTCATCTGTTCATAAATGCTATAGAATGGCAATCATGTGAAAGGCACTATTGTAGGCACTGGGGTTATGGAGTGATATAAATGAGTAACGTACATTGGGTGATGATAGTATTTGTGTGGTTACTATGGAGGTTGAGTTGCTATGGAGTTTCCTTTAAGAGAACCTACTATGGTCAGTTGGGGGGTGCTAGGGGAGGGACAGTGGAGGGTGGAGAGGGATAATGTGGGGAGAAATGTCAAATGGGGATGATGGGGAAATGGAGGCAGCAAACCACCTTGCCATATATGTACCTATGCAACAACCCTGCATGACCTACACATGTACCTCAGAACATAAATTACAATTAAAAAAAAGAGAGAGAGAACTTGCTCTGAGGAGCGAAGCTGGCTGATGGCCTCTACCTATCACATCTTTGGACCTCCTACTGTGTTCACACAGGCCTAGATTGTCCCAGGTTGATCTTAGTCAGTACTAACCAGAAGGTGCTACAGCCAGGTCACTTCTGCTTAACATGAGATTCTTCTAACAGGCCATCTTTGCTCCAGGGCTTCCCACCAGCCTGCCCAAGGTTTTCTCAGAGCTGCATTGTAATCTGAGATCCTCCCTACCCATTCTTCCCTTCTGAGCCTCCTCTTACCTCTCTTCTTTTACTGGTGTCATGCCTGTATTGCTGTATGAAGGCTCTTCCCACCCACTTCTCCTCCCTCTCCCCTTTATCCTTCTAAGGCATTTTTCCCTGATAAATCTCTTGCATATCTAAATCCGTCTTAGCATCTGTTTTTGGGAGACCCAAACTGATCCAGTGCTAAAAAGAAAAATAAAACAGGGTCAGGGAGCTAGAAAGTGACTCAGAGATACACAGGGCATTTACTGAATGCCAAATTAATAAGATGAGCAGAATTTGTTAATCTGTGGGTGGGTGAGGTATGCCAATATCCCGAAGAGTGTGTTTTAGACAAAAGCATTAGCAAATGTAGAAACCCTGAGATGGGAACATTCTGGGTGTGTTTAAAGACCAAGAAGAACCGAAGATATCTGGCATGACTTGAACAAAGAGGTGAATGGGCTGTAGGGAATGAGGGCAGATAAGCAGTGGAGAGCCAGATCTCTTACGGCCTTGAGGATTCAGTAAGACTGCATTTTTTTCTATCACAGAGATGAAACACCATTGGAATGTTCCAAGCAGAAGATTGACATGATCTCACTTTTTAAAACATAAAAGCAGGATTGTTCTACCTGCTCTTTGAAGAACCCAGCTAAAGTTGGTGCATTCACAATGGAAAAAATATATTGGGTATGGTAGACAAGATTCTAGGTGGTCCCCAAGAACCCTTCCCCCAGTGTGCATATCCTGTATAATTCCCTCACCTTGAGGGTGAGTAGAACCAGTGATCCAGTTATTAATTAGTTAACTTTGGCCTAATCAGGTAGACCCTTTAAAAGAAAAGCAACTGCGGCAGGTGCACCCCTGCTGGCCTGGAAGAAAACAAAGAGCCATGTTATGACACATCTATGGGGTCCATGTAGGAAGAAGCTGCAGGCAGCCTCTAGGAGCTGAGGGTAGTCCCTGGCCACTGACAGATACTAAGAAACAAGGACCTTAGTCCTACAGCTGTAAGGAACTGAATGCTGCCAACAACTGGTGTGCTTGAAAGAGCACTATGAGCCTCAGATGAAATCGCAGCTATGCTGACACCTTGACTTCAGCCTGATGAAATACCGAGAAGACCAGTTCACCTGTACCCAGATTCCTGACACATAGAAACTGTAAGTTAATAATTTGTGGTTTTAATAATAAATTATAAACAAATAAACATACTAATAAATTTATATTCTTTTAAGCCACTATGTATGTAACAATTCTTTACAGAGCAATAGAAAACTAATCCAGTTGGCAATGGTGGAAACAAGCAGAAAGACCCGTTAACAGGCTATGCAGTCCTCCAGATGGGAGATGATGGTGGCTTGGGTCAGGGTAGTAATGCCATATCTTTTGATGGTTAAGCCAATAAGATTTGCTGATGGATTGAATGTAGAGTGTGAGAGAAAGACATCAAAGATGACTGCAAGATGTTTGGCTTGAGCAACTGAACATCTGGAATGGTCAGTGACTGAGAATGGAAAGACTATGAGAAAAACAGTTTTGATATCTTTCTGACAGACTGAATCAGTAAGAATCACAAATTTGATAAAGTTGGGAATTCCAAGTATACATCAGAGTGAAGATGTCCAGAAGGAGCTCATGAGTGTATGAATCAGGAATAATGGGTGAGGTCCAGGTTGGACATAGGTTAATACATTTTGGAGTCACTGGCAAATGCATGATATTTAAAACCTTAAAATCAGATGAGATCATAGCAATTATTGCTAATATTTCCAGACCTGTCCAAGCCCCCTCCATCTCCCAGCTGGACTTCTTCATTAACTTTCCAATGGTCTCCCTGATTACACTGCCCTTTTCCTATCCATTCTCCATGCTGCTGCTGGAGGGATTTTCTTTAAACTCACATGCAAATCAGATAAGGTCATCGCTCTGTTTAATATCTTCCAGAGGATTCCCATCACACCAAATTAGCTAGCTTTTATTATATTACAAGCCACCGCAAAATTTAGTAGTTTGAAGTAACATTCATTTATTTTCATTCTTGATTCTGTGAGTCTATTGGATAGTTATTCTGGTCTCCAGTGCTCAGCTGGGGCTGGATGGTCCATAACGGTCTCATTCCTATGTCTTGTGGTTGCTTAGTTGGCCAAATCATAGAGGATTTAGCTGAGATATCTCTTTTCTTCTCCATGTGATCTCTCATTCTCCAGCAAGCTATACCAGGTTTCTTCCAACAGTGGACTCAGTTCCAAAGAGCAGCCAGAGAGCAAACCCCAATACACAAGAACTTTCCTAGGCCTTTGTTTATGTCATGTTTGCTAATCCCACTGGCCAAAGTAAGTCACTGAGCCTGCCCAGACTCTAGGAGGTGGAGAAATAGGCTCTACCTCTTGATGAGAGCCACTGCACCGCAAAGGCACGTTGCAAAAAGGAATATGCAAAGAGGAGCCGGGAAGAATTAAAATTGCACCTAGAAGACAATTCTGAATCCTTACTCTGGCTTTCAACATTTGGCATCATTTGACCCCAGCTCCCTTTTCAACATCATCTCATTCCACTTTCTGTCTTTCTTTTTAAGTAGGCTTCATATGTACCCACTAACAAAAAAAAGTAAGCTCTGTGAGAGTAGGGATTTCATTTTGTTTACTCCAAGAATGTCACCTTGCATATAGTATATATTTAAGCAACTGTTAAGTAGCATTCTGAAATGCCAAATGAGTATTTTTCTATTATGGGAAACTGAGAGCTGACTACAATTGAATAATCCCAGTTCAGCTAAAATTTATATGAAATCTGCATAACTAAAACTGATAAAATAATACAAAATTATTTTTAAGTAGGAAACAAACCTGTCTTTTAGACACTCGGGTAACATTTACTGTCTTTTAAAGGAATTTACAGTGTTAAATTTCTTTTTAAAGGGGTTCCCTTTCCATGATGTGACTCAGATCTAACAGTGCCCAGGTCCTTGGATTAGTATCTTGCCAGCTACTCATTTTCAACTGTTCTCTTCTGATTCATAACAAACAGTCAAATATCCTTTAATGAATAGGAAAGTCCTTGCTGTTTACTTCCCGTCCTTTCTGACACGTTTGCCAAAAAGCAGCTCATTAACAAATTTTATTTCTCAACTGACCAGTTGTTATGGATTGAATATTTGTGTCCTTCCAAAATTCATATATTGAAGCCCTAACCTTCAAAATGATGGTATTACAAGGTGGGATCTTTGGGAGGGAATTATGTTTAGATGAAGTCATGAAGGTTGAGCCTTGGGATGGGATTAGTGTCCTTACAAGAAGAAGAAACACCAGAGCTTCCTCCTCCCTTCATGTGGGGACACAGCAAGGAGGTGGTCATCTGAAAGCCATGAAGAGGGCCCCTCACCAGGACAGGACCGTGCTGAAGCCCTGGTCTCAGACTTCTGGAACTGTGAGGAATAAATTCTGTTGCTTAAGTCACCTAGTCTATGGTATTTTGTTATGGCAGCCTGAATTAAGATACCTCCTTACCCTCCTTTCCCCCATTTTCTTTCTCTTTCTCATTGAGCCCATTTTTTCTGGTTCAACCAGTTTCAGTGGTTCTATTTTCCAGGGGACGTCTGTAGCTTGTTTCATTTGTATTTTCTGATTAGTCCTTGCATCAGATTCATTTGTATACTCCAGCACCAATCACTTTTCTCAAATGAAACAATTCTTGTCTCCTCTATTCTACTCCAGCATTCATCAACTTCCTCTCATATACCCCAGGGACATTCCATTCTCCTGGCAATAGGCAGAGAACTTCCCAGGCACTGCACCGGATATATTAAATCTGGTTCCTAAATGTCAATGTGCAAATAGAGATGAGTACAAATTGAATGTGGCCAGAGAGAGGTGGCAGAAGAGTAATATTCCTGGGATTCTAGAATACTGAAAGTGGCCATTGACCAAAGTCACTGTGCAGAGACAATACTATGTGTTCACTTGCTGTTTTGTTTTCCTTCTGGGCATAAGAAGCCCTCATTTCCCAGCTTCCTTTGCATCTAAGTGGGGCTGTATGACTAGCTCTGCTCAATGATATGTTTGTGGAAGTAATCCGCACCACCTTCAGGTTTGGCACTGAGGTTTGTGCAGCAAAGTGAGGAAGAGATTGGCACAATTAAAGAATGAAATTCTCTGAGGATTATCC
Organism: Cacajao melanocephalus; assembly: GCA_963573385.1. NCBI lineage: Eukaryota > Metazoa > Chordata > Mammalia > Primates > Pitheciidae > Cacajao > Cacajao melanocephalus. Next base: position 185,938 of record CAUYLG010065526.1, read on the forward strand.
AACAAGATGAAGGCATTCAGAAAAGGTGACTGGCTAAAAGGTTACTAAGCAGACTTTTCTTCCCACGGGGTGAAATTATGAGATTCGAACTTGAGAAACATTCAGATGATGCTCAGTAACTCCTGGTGACATCCACACAGAAGTTCATTTGAGATTCACAATGCACAGAGGAAGATCCTTATTAAAGACTAACAGAATCACATAAAATAAGAAAAAGAGAAACTATAGAGAAAAAGTCTAGCTAGAGACCTGCACGAGAAAAGAGAAAATGGATAGCCAGGGAGCGGGAGCAATTAATATCACTAATGGTTATTTTCAGCAGTGGTCCACATTGGGGTCCCTAAAAAAGAAAGCCAACATTTTTCTGGCATGGGAAAAAGAAACTGCCTGATTACGGGAGCTGGGGCAGTCATGGTGGGGTTAATGAATGCTCCTTGTACAGGTTTGCCAAGATACTCTTCTGTTATCAACTCCACATCATATTCCTGCCTTCAAAGGTAGTGGGGCTTGTGATAGGATCCAGCTTTGTTCTTACTGGCATTCTCCCCTAAAGACAGCTGGAATCCTGGTTTCTCTATTCCCGGCCTGTGGCAACCACTTGTAAGGTACTGTGTGCCACAAACTGTCTGTCCAGCTGATTTCAGTGCAGCAGTAGACAGTCCCATGCCCATTATCTGTGTCCCACATCAAGCATGGGCTTCAGCCTCTCTCTGCTTTGCCATCCCAGAGTTTTGTCTGAAGTCATTGCCAGGAAGCAAGCCAGAGGTATAAAGATTTTAACCCTCCTGGAGGCAGCCCTTCAAAGGTAGGGAAGGGAGTCATGAACATATGCTCTAGCCTGCTCCAAGTTGCTGAGACCCAGTTGTGCACCATAGGAGCCAGCTCATGAATCCCCCTTTCCAGTCTCACATTCCCCACCTTCTCACTTCTGCTGTCTTGATTCATTTCCCACATAAGGCTCTGTTTCACTCTCTGCCTTTAGGGAAACCCAAGGTTCCAACTAGACTTTCCAACTTCCAGTGTCTTGTCAATACATCTGCTGCAGTTTCTTCTCTAACTCTTTTTGTCCTTATGGGTTTAGAGTTGTATATTTCTATTGTCACGTCTATGAGATTAGTAAAGAAGTGGAGGTAGCGTATGTCTTCAAGCTGCTCCTCTTCCCCTGCTGAGTCCTACCCAATCCTGAGCTTGAATGAAACTTCCTGGATCTTCTCATCAAAAGGTCTCCTCTTTTGCTTTCTCATAACATCCTACATTAGTCTTCATAACACTGAACACAATTTGTAATTTTATCTTTATTTGTTGTTTACCACTCAACCACTAGAATCTCAGCTCCATGAATTAGAATCTATATCTTTTTGTGTAGATCTCTATGTGTTTTTGTTCAATAAACAAAGGACTCTCCACAGTCCGATATGTTCTAAATGGTTCCAATCCCTCTAGCCCTCACTAAAGTAGTTAGGTGACTGCTCAGGTCACCCACATAGAGGCTCTTCTCTACATCTCTCCTTGAAAAGGCTCAGCTTTGAACTGATTCACAATTATGTTATCAAGAGCTAGATGTCAGCTCGAGGAGGACAAAGTTATGCAAGCGTGGACATGACTGGGCAGCTGATTTGGGATATGGAGTTGAAGGAAAGAAAAAGCATCAGGGCACAGAGCTAGGCTTGGTTTACTTTACCCCCTGCTTTGGCTAATTCAGTGCCTGGCTCCTGGTATCTTATAACATGAATTATTCCTTACTTCAGAATTGCCCATAATGCTCCTGGTTCCTGGGGTCCTGATACTCCGTTGCTTAGGAACAGGGATTCCCCCACCATGCTGAGGCACCCTATGCCTGCCTGAAGCAGCCTTTTGATACCATCACCAAAGATAATACACAGATACACTGAAGACCACCTTCACAAGACCTTCAGCCACATGGCAAAATATAGCATGAAAATAGTGCCTGCGAAGTAATTTAATTGAAGATTCTTGTGTGAGAGACAAAAATAAGTGATGTTTCAAGTAATAGTATCTGAGATATTTTACAGATAGATGAAAGATAGTTTGATTTAAAGAACTATTAAAACACCACAAAGGGATTGAAAGGTTCACCCTCCCCCTTTCTAGAAAGTCCTTCATGTGACATCCATCTTCACACTGCCCCTGATTTTAAAACTAGCACATGTATGACATATAATACAACATTTATAAATTAAGGAAGCCCACCTCTTTTAAGTAATATTCTTTAAATCTCCATTTCTGACAGTCCTACTATTTGCATAGTAACTGTAATAGGCGTATTTTTTGGAAAATAGTGAATAAAAACTGACAAGCTATCTGGAGAATCTGAATGTATAATTGATAGGGGCATAAATTAATATGATTAGGCCTTTATTGGGTGCAGTGGCTGCCAAACCTACAAAAGGGGCCTGGAATGAATCACGGCTGTGGTTTCGAAGCTGATAGACATCAATATGTAATGTGGATTATCTCAAGCTTTCTCATGTGGTCCGCTTATGACAGCACTGAGCCTAATTGAAATTTTTATCTTTTTGTTGCATACAGACAGTTTTGGCTGGTCACTTCCTTTGGAAAGAGGAGCAAACCAGGTGATAAAAAAAAAATCAAGGTTTTCAGTGAAGGTCTTAATAAAATCGTTTTATAAAGGTTTTAGAAATTAGTGCTTTGTAAAGCCAATTTGGAGAACTTGACTTCTGGAAATTCCTTTGCACCTTGATTTTCTGAATATTAAGCAGTCATGTCCAAACCAAAGTAACAAGGACACTGAAGATTCTGACTGTGGAAATTGATGGGTTCTTCATAAAATTATGGTTTATAGTTTAGCCTTTTCTGATGTCATGTAAAACCATTTCTTAATGACAATGATAAAACATATCTTTGTAGAATAACATCCATGTTTCTGTAAGTAACAAAATTAAAATAATTTTTCTTTTGATTCTAAACAACAAACATGTGCTTCAGTTAAATAATCATCCCTGCTTATTTGTATTCTTGCTAATACATGGCTTCCCACTGTATGTTTTAGACTGTAATTCTATAATCAAAAACAAGAGGTCAAAGTTGTTATAGTTACAGAAGGACATGTTAAGTTTCAGAGATCAAAGCACTTACATCTGTGATTTTCCAGAACTTCATCCTTTTATAGCACATAAAATATTAGTGGGATTTTACATCTGCCCTTGGCTGTAATAAGTTTAAGACATGAAACAAATTCAATATGATTTTGGGGAACATTTGTGTATTGCAACTAGAAAGGTCAGTATGTTTTATGTACTTTGTGATAAAAGTAAGTGTTGATATCTAGGGACTGGACAATGAAAACTAATGAAGCATTGGAACTTTCTTGGTGACCTCGCGAAGCAATTTACGATCCTTTTATCACCCCTAATATGATGTTGTCATAAAAATGATCTTTTAATTAAATGCAACAGGAAAACTCTGCACCTTCATTGGGTGTTTCTGGTCCTGGTGAGTTAACATTTTTAATAGCATACCTTCAGCAGTCAGCAATGTTGGATTTATAAAATATGGTTCCTCTCAAACACTTGCAAAGCTATAATCTCCATGGCTGTATCAACTTAAGAGACTGAAGAGCAAAAAGAAAGCAACTGGAAGAGTTACTCTTGTAGAAAGTTAGTGGAGTATCATGGAAAGACAATTGGCTTAGTACAGAAATGGCCTATCACACACTAAGCTCCTACAATATGCCAGGCATTCTGCCAAAAACTTCACCATAACTTTTATTTCATGTAGTTTGACCCTTGTTCTCTAGAGAACTGGGTTCTGTATCTGACTCTGCTACTATTTGCTTGTATGATTTTGGGCACAGAATCCTACTTTCAGTTTTCTCTTCCGTAAATGGAGTGAGAGAGAAAAGAATTGCACCAGATGGTCTCTAACTTCAGCATTCAATTGCTATAGAAGCAAAAGAATAAGGATAGAAAAGTGAGGGAGAATCAGCGCAAGGGACATTATTGAAGGTTACCATGAACCATCCATAGTCCTGGGTTTTATGGACACAGATGATCAAGATGTGGTTCCTGACACAGAAGAACTCGGAGTCTTGTGAGGGAAATACAATGTTAATATAAAAGGTAAGTGTACTGGAAAAGGCAAGCCCAGAAGGCTATGAAAACAGAGGAGGTAGTGTAGGTCAAATGAAATGTTTAGGGATGGCTTCTGGAGGAGATGATGACTAGCTAAGCCTAAGTCATGAGGAATGTAAGTTGAGTGAAGAAAAGTAGGATTGATGTCCCTGGCACATGGAAGTAGAGAAATAAAATGGCCTGGTGTATTCAAGGAACTGCAAGTGGTTTGCTATTACTAGGGCATGCCATACAAAATGGATAGTAGGGGGAGCAGAAATGGAAGACAGAAGGGGGAGCCAGTCTAAGGACATTCTTACAAGCCGGGCTAAGGAGCATGGACTTTACCCACAGGAAATGGGAAGCCACAGATGGTCAGGCTGAGTTTTAGAAAGATGAGTCTGCCTTCAAGAAGAGGGAAATTTTAAAATAGGACAAAAATGGAAACAGGGAGATTAAAAGGCTACTGTACATTTGTTTAAAAGATAATGAGCCGTGAACTAGAGAAATGGAATGGGTGTTGACCAGAAGAGGCAGATAGGAGAAACATTTAGAAGGTGAAATCAGTAGGGCTTGGGCTTAATTGGATATAGGATTAATCTAGGAAGAAGGGACAGTTCAAGTCAAAATGCCTGGCCAACTCCTTCAATTAAAAAAAACTGAAAGTCATTTAATCTAGTGGAAAAAGTCAATTGACTCTTTGTTATGGTGGTCAAAAAAAAAAGTTGGTTAACTGAAATCTTCATATTTTACCAAGTAGTTGACATGGGTCTAACTGTCACTTGTCTACCACAGAAGCCAGTGGTAAAGAAAGCCTATTTTATCACCACTTTGTAGCTGGATAAATGGAAGTCCTTGATAATCAAGTGATGCACCCCAATGATGGTGGGTGAAGGGAACAAAGTGAGCTCTCCTAGCTTGCAGTTCATACAGTTACTCTTTGTGTAATAGGGCTCTTCTGTGACAGAAGGACTTAAAGCAATTCTTTTCAATTTGTATTGTTAATAGCATTCATAATTCTAAAAATATTGTTTTCTCTGCTAACATAGATATTTTCCCTAGTAAAATTCCTTGGTAGAACAGTTTTCCTTAGTAAAAATTGTCCTTAGTAAGTAAAATTCAGGTGCCCAAATATTTGCCTGAAGAGTGCCATGTTGTAGCTATAATACTACAGAAAAGTGGACATGTTTAAAATATCAGCACCCTTCAATTTGAAAAGGTAGCCCCAAATAATTCACTATTATAAAACGCTCTTTTACATGAGATGTGTTCCATTCACAGGAGGATTCCTGACAGTGTGACTGACTTTTGATTTTCCATGGCCATTGGGTAAAGTGTAAGCTTGGATAATTAGAAAAAAACAATAATCCCAAGTCTCACTCTAACTAATTTTTTCAATCTCTTCATGTACCAACTCTTTTACCAGAGCTCCCATCATGTAGTAAAGTAGACCTACTTGAATTTTGTCTTTTTCTCCCTTCAAGACCTGTGGATGATTTCATCCTGGGACACTAGGGGATATGAAACACAAAGACCTCACACATTAGCTGCAATACTTAATTTTATATGTCCGCTTGACGGAGTTAAAGGATGTCCAGATAGCTGGTAAAACATTATCTTAGAATATGTCTGTGAGATTGTTTCTGGAAGAAACTAGCATTTGAATCAGTAGGCTGAATAAAAAAGATGACCCTCTCTAATTTAGGTGGGCTTCATTTAATTAAATGAGGTCCAGAAGAGAATAGAAAGGCAGAGAGGGAGAATTTTTCTCTCTCTCTGCTTGAGTTGTGACATCCACCTTCTCCTGCCTTGGATCAACACTTCTGGCACTCGGGATTTGGGACTTAGGACTTAGACCAAGACTTACACAATTGGCTCTCTTGGTTCTCAAGCCTTTGAGCTTGGGCTGAAACGGTATCGGTGGCTCTCCTGGACCTCCATCTTGCCGACAGCAGATTGTGGGACCGTTTAGCCTTCATAATTGTGCAAACCAATTCCTATTTTATATATCCTATTGATTCTGTTTCTCTGGAGAACCTTGGCTAATACATTAGCAAACAAGGTGATATTTAGCAAAGACCATACATTATATTTAGAAAGTTGCTGAAAAAATCCATTAACTCTGCACTCTATCTTTCAATCTTCTTCTGAGCTATGAAATCCTAACAACTCAAATCAACATTCTCTCAGCCCTGTGTTAACACAGGAATTTCTCAGGGACTGAGGTCAATGGTCCAGGAATTAAAATCAGGTAGGAAATAGCAACATATGGCTGTGGCCACTGGGTTGGAATGTGAATGTTAATAACACAGTACATTTGGTGCCTTGATAGGTAAGTTTTATTCAGCATGATTCTATTATTTTCTCTCAGAAGGATGGCAACAAATGGATTCGAGAGGACAGTTTTCATAGTCACCCTGTCTCTACTCTTACTGGTTCAAGCTCATTTTATGTCTTGATTAGACTCTTTGAAACAGCTTCTTAAATGATCTCTTTGCTTTCTTAATACCTTTAGAATAATTTGCACTCTATGCTGCAAGAATTATGATCTTTGACTTAACTTGTTCCCAGAGACATTTCAGTATCTTTCTATGGTTTATATGATAAGATCTAAATTCCTGCACTGGCTTATGAGCCATTTATGGCTCAGCCAATGCTTCTGTGTTCATCCTTATGTCCTGCCACTTTCCATTCCCGAGTTTCAGCCAGGTTAAAGCACCAGTAGATCTTCAAAGATACAACCTTCTTTTATGCCTCCCCACACTAGCGTAGTGCCTGCTTACCAATTCATCAAGAGCCAGCTGGCCAGCAATATTGTACGAATCTTGGAAAAAGTCAAGGCATGAAGGCCAGACAGTCATGAGCTGGAATCCAGGCTCCACTACTGACTGGCTGCGTGACCTGGAAAGAATTACTTAAGTCTCTAACCAGCAGAGTCCTCACCAGAAAAAATAACAATAGTATCTACATTATAAGAATTATGGAAGAATCAAAAAATAAATGTATGTAAAACTTACAGTATAGTGCCTGGCACTTAGTAAGAACTCAAAGTATTAGATTTGATAATATTATTAGGAATTTTTAATCATTCTTTTATGCCTCTCCTAAGTCCAGATAAGTGGTCTACCAGCCATATTCCCAGACAGTTGCTGTAATTGTTTGAATGTCTGTCTCTTCTTACAGGCTCTGCGGGATATGTGCATCTCACCTGGAAGGCTCAGGACCTGTCTTTGAATGAATTAATGAGGAAATGGAAAACTTCACTCTACTGCTCCTGTAAATGTAGAATAAGGTACACTTTTTTTTTCACATCCATTACAACTCAGCGAGAATTCCTTATGACAGTTTATAGCACATTATCAATCTCCCCCTTATTGGAAAATGGGCTTTAAATTTTTTTCAAGAATATGTGAAGGACAGCTAATGAGCCCATGTTTCATTGATTTGAATCACATACACTGGTTTCTATAAAATAATTATTTTTTACAGCACATTTTAGCAAACTACATGGTATCTTGGTGTGGAAGTGATGGTGTTATTCTGTTTTTATTTAGTTATTTTCTCTAATCTTCCTCCCTGTTACTTATTACTACATTCTATTTAACTCTACTGTTTGCTTTAGCTGTTCTTATATCTTTCTATCATGTATTTTAGTCAAGTGGGGTGAGGTTTGTAGAAAAAGAAGTGAAAGTAAGCCTTAGAAGACAAACACAGTAGACATTGTTTGAGAGTAACTAATCCACCATCTTGAGACAAAAGTTGACTTTCTTTTTAATTTTATTCCATTAATATATAATAATTCATGTAATAAATATGTTATTTTTATTGTCAAAAGGAAACCATAGAGACATTGAAGCTTCCTAGAACTCTCAGATCCTTTTCTGTGCTATGTTTGTACGTGTATGCATACATGTATATGCATATTTATTTTTAATCATTTTTGACACTGAATTCCTAATACTTTTTCTGAATTTTTAATATGCAACACTATCATTTGGAAATCTTTCCATGTTAGTAAGTATATAACTTTTAGTTTTTAAACTTTTGTGTAGTATTCCATAACATGGCTACACTGTGATTTATTGGCCATCTACTCTTGGTAGACATTTATGTTCCATTTTTTATACTGTTGCAAACAGGGCTGCAATAATAACATTTCTAATTTTGTCTCCTTTATAAGGGATCTACATTTCTCTAGGAGTTCATGCTAGGAAGTGGAATTTCTATGTCTAAGTGTTTGGATTTAAGAAAATATAAATGTATTCTTATTTTTAATAAGAATACAATCATATGGTACAAAATTCAGAAGTTATAAAAGGGTATTAAGAAATCTGCATTTTCTGCTTTCTCAAGCTTGGAACACTTACCCCTGTGGAGCTGAGACACCAAGGAGTCTAGCCCATATGGAGAAGACATATGGAAGAGAACCAAGGTGCTCTAGTCAACAGTCCCAGATGAATTGCCAGATGACAGTCAGAACCAGCCAACAGTCAGATGAGCGGACCATCATGAGTACTCCAGCCTATTCAGGTACCCAGATGACTATAGCCCAGCCCCCACCTCCAGATGAACCACCCTGCTGAGCCCCATCAACTCTCAGAATCATGAGAAATGGTAAACCATTGTTATTTCAAGCTACTAGGTTCTAAGGTGATTTCTTTTCCCTTCTTCCTATGAGTATAGAGATTCAAGATGCCCTAAATATATGCTGCAAGAGTTATTTTTAATTGAATAACAAAGATATTAAAAATATTATCTCAGCATAATTTTAATTCCCAATTTTATTATGAGTGGAGTTGAACATATTTTCATATTTCACTTTTTAAGTTAAGTTGTACCAAAGTCGAGTCACCACCAGCCTAATTGCTACAAATTATCTCTTCTCCTCACTCCCCGTGAAATATAGCTCAGTTATTTTTTTTTTAAGTCCCCAGAAGAGTACCTCCCACAAAAATATACACCCTGCAGTCACCAAGCAGTATCTTCCCAGGTTGCTCTTTCCTGTTTTATCCCTTCCCTCTAACATGGCTTGTGAAATCCCAGGAAGAAGTCTCAGTGTTGGTACTGCCATGCACTTTTTCATCCCACCCAGACCCAAAATTTTTCTACTGATTATAAAATAAAATCTGTGCTTATCAATAGTTGATAACATTACTGGGAAGCCTTAGAGGAGGGTTGTTAGCACTAACACTTTTAGGGCTCTAGCTCTGCCACCCATGAAGTCCCTGTGACATTTAGAAAGCTCAAAGTGGATTAACTCAATGTTCTCATTTTAGATATAAGACAACTGCTCCTAGACAGATTGAGATATTGATTCCGTGTTACAAAATAAATCAGTGGTAATTTTAGGATTAGGGTGAGGCTCTTGACTTCAGTTCAATATTTTATACATCAGCTACCTATAATTTTGAGTAAACTAGGCCAGGCATGGTGGCTCACACCTGTAATCCCAGAACTTTGGGAGGCCGAGGTGGCGGATTGGTTTGAGCTCCAGAGTTCAAGACCAGCCTGGCCAACATGGCAAAACCCCATCTCTACAAAAAATACAAAAATTAGCTGGGTGTGGTGGAACACGCGTGTGGTCCCAGCCACTTGGGAGGCTGAGTCTGGAGAATCGCTTGAGCCTGGGAGGTGGAAGTTGCAGTGAGCCAAGATCATACCACTGCACTTCAGCCTGGGTGACAGAATGAGATGCTGTGAAAGAAAGAAAGAGAGAGAGAGAGAGAGAGAGAGAGAGAGAGAGAGAGAGAGAGAAGGCTAAAAACAATTTGACTCTAAAAAATTTGAGTAAACTTTTTATATTTTACTTTTCATTCTGTCCTAGATAGTCTCCTATAGCCATTGTTCAGTATTAGTTGGCACTCTTGGTTACATGTGACGGAAACTTAGACAAGCTTAAACATGAGAGAAATATATTGGCTTTAGTAACTGTAAAGTCCCTGCATGGTGGGATTCCAATGCCCAAAATGTATTGTCAGGGCTCTGTTTTCATCTCTCAGTTTTGCTTTTAGCTCTTGACTGTATTCCCAGGCAGGCTCGTTCTATGAGGCATAAAGAAAGCTACCAAGAGCCTCAGTTTTATACAGTCTTTTTACCAATGTCCTGATGGCCTGCTTGGGTCATATGACCTTCCATGAATCAAATATCATAGCTAAAGGGGTGAAATACTCTGCCTGGGCCTGGGTTATAAGTCCACCCCTGGGACCTGGGGCAAGGATAGGGCAATATCATACCTAATTTATGCTGAGTGAACTGGGTAATTGCAACATAGGGGAGGTGTGGTATACAAGAAAAAGAGTATGAAGCAGATCAACAAGGAGTTGTCTACTACCTGTATTAATATTTCTCCAGTCTCCTTTCTACTAGATATCACATTAATAATGCCTGGTACTTTGTTGAAGTTTCTGAACTTTTGTGGATAAGCTTTCTTAACTAAAACCTTAGAAGGCAATTTAATTACCAATTCAGGATTTGTATGGTCTCTGACCTTGTTCTGGGTGAGGCAAGAGTAGGAAAATGATGCATGCTGGCAGACAACAGGTACTACTCGGATTCTTGAGTGAGCATCTGCATTTCACTGGGCAGTTACAAAAACACACAACTTACATAACCATGTGCAGCAGCTCTGCTCATCACTCTTCAGTATCCTGAGAGTTAAATAATCTTCAAACCAAAATTGTCACCTTTACAGCATTTTCTTTTTAAATTAGCTTTATCGAAATGTACTTTTTGTAAAATAGAATTTACTCACTTGAGACAGTATCAGTCTCATGAGGATTTAACAGGTAGCAATTCCCAACATCAAGTTATAAAACATTTCCATCATCCCAAAAATTTCCCTGTGCTCTCCGTCAACCCTTTATCCCTATGTCTGGCTTTTAATTACCTCTCACTTGTTTTCAGTCACTATAGTTTTACCTGTTAGAGAATTTTATGTAAGAGAAAGCATATGGTTTTTCATAAAGGATTTCTTTCACTTAGTGTGATACTTTTAAAATTCAAATATATTGTTGTGTGTATTTGTAGCTGCATTGTATTATATGAATATACCACAATTTGTGTATTTATCAGCTGATAGTCATTTGGGTTCTCTCCGGCTTTTGGCTATTATGAATAAAGCTACTATGAACATTCATGTACAACTTTTTATGTGAGACATAGGTTTTTATTCCTCTCAGGTAAGTATCTAGCAGTGGAACTGTTGAATTGTAAAGTAAATATATACTTAACTTTATAAGACACTGCCAAACTCTTTACCAAAATGTTCGTATCATTTTGCATCCAACCAGTAACATATGAGATTTCCACATGCTGCACATGTCTGTCAATCCTGGTATTATCAGATTTTTAACTGTAGCTGTTCTAGGGAATGTGTTAATATTTCACGGTGGTTTCAGTTTTCATTTCTTTAGTTAGACTAAGGAAATTGGTCTTCATAACTATTGAAGTGGGTGTATTTTAGTGGCTTATTGGCCACTTATGTATCTTCTTTGGTGAAATGTCTTCAAATCTTTTGCCCTTTTTAAAATTAGGTTGTTTGCTTTATTATCAAGTTGAAAGTTTGCTTTATTTAAGAGTTTGCTATTTAGCCTCACATTATGTCTTCACTTGGTGGGAGACATGTTTAAGCCAGCTAGACCTAAGGTAAAGAAACAGAACATTGATTATCCCTGGTTCTCTGTTGGAAGAGAAAAATATTTTCCCCTGCCTCTTCTATATATAGAGGCAGCTCACCTAGAGTTGCCTTTCTGACTCTTTGCCCATCATTTCATCAAGAGGGTGAGTTTAAAGAGCTAGCTAATTGGTGAATTTAGGAAAGTTTGTGAGTGTGCTCAATGAAGCTCTTGGCTCTCTGGGATTTGATGTGTGCAGAAACTGTGTCATTTCTGCTCCTTTCCACTTTAATCGTGCCTTAGCCTGTGGTTTTCCAGCCACTGCATGTGTCTGGGAGGTTTCATTCAATTCAGAAGATTCTAACAAGCCCATTTGGTCTTTACACTAAGCTTGTCAAAAATCAGCTTTTCCAGTAAGTTCATTGTGGGAGTGATTATTCCATTATTTTTGTCAAATAATGTTACCCAATCAAGGGAATTATTATCCTATCATATTCATACATCTTAACCATGGCAAGATGGGAAGTGCATCACATAGGGAAAGTAGACTAGGAAATGGGGATATTGGAAGCTACCCAATACATTAAACCACAAGAATAAGAAACTATCTGTACTCAGGACAGAAAGATACATGTAAGAATCTGCTTTTTAAGAGGTTTTAGGTGCAGACAAGCAAATTACAGATGGTGCACATCTTTAAGAACTTAAAGTGTGTAAGAACTTAAAGTTCTTGCATTGCTATAAAGAATTGCCCGAGGCTGGGTAATTTATAAAGAAAAGAGGTTAAATTGGCTCATGGTTCTGCAGGTTGTACAGGAAGTATGATGCTGGCATCTGCTCAGCTTCTGGGGAGGCCTCAGAAAACTTATAGTCATGGTAAAAGGTGAAGGAAGAGCAGGCACGTCACATGGTGAAAGGAGCTAAAATGTGCAAGGGGGGAGGTGTCACACACTTTAAAATGATGAGATTTTACAAGAACTCATTCACTATTGCAAGAACAGTGCCAAGGAAGATGGTTTAGTAAACCATTCATGAGAAATTCACCCCCATCCTCCAGTCACCTCCCATCAGGCCCCACCTCCAACATTGGGAATTACATTTCAATAGAAGATTTGAACGGGGACATACATCCAAACTGTATCACCAAGGTAACATAGATCCCACTTCAACTCCTGGTTTTGGAAATGACCAAAAACCTAGATATTAAAACAGTGATAGAAAACTTCTTTTAGGGCTTAATTTTCCAACTTAATCTATATTCCATATTTATATTCATGTAGTCATTAGCTAACTGTACATTTTTGCTGTCTTTGCCAGTATTTCTGACAGCCATTTGACCCATTGCTTTGCCATTCCTGTAGGTTTATACTTCTATTATTTCTTTCTTTTTCATAGAAATCTTATAGTATCTGCCTTGGAACTTATAAAATCTATTTTTATACCAAACAATTCAAGATGGATAATTTCTAAGGCTCCATGTATTCAACCTAGTTTGGCAGATCTCTAGGAAACAGATCACAAAACACCACTGAAGTCTAAACTGAAAACCAAATTTCTCCCAGACTGATGACTCACAATCTGGCTACATGTGGGCCAGTTTCTCTGGTGCAGGTTCCCAGGCAGGTTACCTTCAGGTGTCTGTCCATTCTGTTATAATGAGCCTCAGTCACTTTTTTGGGGGTGACCAGATATCTGGGTTTTCTCAGAACCATCTCAATTTATGCTTATTGTCCTGGTATAATTATTCCCTATGCACTCTCAAAAATGTCCCAGTTTGGACAAGAAATTATATGGTCACTCTATGATGTATTGCACTATACATTCCAAATTAGAACAGTACTTCATGCACACACACACACACACGAAAATAGCAAATGTAAGTATTAAATCCAAACTCAACTTATATGCAAAATTCAAATTGTTTGACAAATTTGATTCTATGCTTTCTGAATTCCATTATGCATTTTGTGGGCTTATTTCCATAGTTAATAATAAAGTTTTTTAATTAAAAAATTTATAAGCCTACCAGTTAAGTATTTCTATCTACCCAAACTAAGATAATCAAGTAATGTATTCTGAAACTAGGAATGTATCAATAATATATATTATTAGATCTCCACTTTTCATTTCTGTTAAGTTGTACAAGATCATAAATGCTCTACCGTGATCTGTGCTTTTAAAGACAATTATCGATCATAATAAGGTTGAAAACATAGAAAGAGGCTGAGAGGAGACACTGAAGAGGTAAGTTAACATGGAGGACATACGCATATCTAGGTCAAAGAAAACTGTGGGTGCAAAGCTTGGCAGCAGATAATTAAGAGGTAATATGCTTCAAGCACTACATGGATAAGCTCACCCAAGCAGCTAAGATCAAACATCACGTAAAGAATCCAAGACGAAGAACGCAGAAATACCATGGAAATCAAGTAAAATCTAATGGGGAAACATTCATCTGCCCAAACTTAACTGATTATTTTCCTTCCCACTCTGGTAGAATAAAATTTCTGATTGTTACAGGATGAAATACTTGCTAAGGAAGGTAACTGAAGGTAGATGACCTTGTTTGCTGAGGGATCAGGCACTATTTTTACCGGAGACAGTTTCTAGAATGACTTTATTTACTGAATATACTTTTAACAACTATTTGAGTAACTGTTATGCTTCCGTTTTGTGCTATGTGGTGGATGTACAATTAAGAGGAAAAGAAGAAAACTACAATAATATTAACAAATAATAAGAACACTTCTCTTAAGGAGTTTATTGTCTAGTCCTTTAACTTTAGATTTCATTCTTTTGCTAAATATACATTTCAAATTTTACTCTATTGATTGAATAAGCATGATACTTTTTATGACTTAAATGTCTAGTTAATTATTTAGAAAATCTTCAACATTTTTGGGGGGCAATGGATCTGTTTTGGTCATTGTCCTGGGTGCCAGGACTAATGCCTGAGAATCTCTCATTGTAAGCTAAAGCTCCAAAATGATATTTAAGCACATTCTAAATATAAGCACAATGCTGTATTATTGGATGGAAGTGTTCATTTTCAAGAGACTCTTTTTTCCAAAAAGCTCCAGACAATTACACATTCATTGCTTTCCTTAAGTGCTATCAGTTACATAGCCACCACATAGTATTTCAACATGAGGTTAATTGCAGCTAAAGAAAAGTTTATGATTAGTCCAGACAGGTATTTTTCTTCATTGTCTAATACCATAAATCCATTAAATTCCTATCCATCTTGTCATCCTCTCCTTGAAGACTTGGTTATATGACCTGCAATACTAGTTCAGTTTCATGATTATAATTGTGATTGGCAGAGAGCTTTCAGAGTTGCAATAAATTTTGCTACAGGCAGAGAGGGATTTGGTACCACCCCAGTTCCATTGTGAAATCTGAATTTTTAACTATCTTGTTACTGGTGAACAGTTTCATTTGGAGGAAAGAAACAAAGCAATGAATGTGTAATTCTTTGGAGCTTTTTGGGAAAGAAAGAGCTCATAAAAATAAACATTTTTACCAAATAATATGATATTGTGCTTATCTTTATAATGTGCTTAAAATACTATTTTAGAGCTTTAACTTGCAATGCCAGATTTTCAAGCATTGGTCTCAGTACCAAGGACAGTAACCAAAACATATTCATTACCCCTTAGGTTTTTGCTAAATAATTAACTGGGCGTATAAATCATAAGAAAGGTGTTATGCTTATCCAATTCTTCTGGCTTATTCTTCTGGCTTTGACAATTCCAGAAATTTGCCTTGGAGGACAAGGTTTGAAATAGTTTATAGATACGTGACTTGTCGTCTTATTATTTGTCGCTGAAGCATACCACTGTCTTTAACCTGACATTCTGGAATTATCCTGTGTCCTTGGATTGTTTTCATGGCCCACAGATAATCCTGGGATATAGAGGAGGCAGTAGGACTCTTTTCAGTGGAAGTAATCTACACAGTTTCCTCCAGTCTATTTTTTATTTCTTTCAAAAAGCATATTTCAGGGACTTTCTGATGTATGTGTATCCGTGTGTGTGCATGTGTGTGTTTATAAACAAGTAGCCTGTATGCCTATGATACATGTGTTCCTCCTTGAAATTTCAGTTGTTGACATGCTGGAAAAATTGGGTACATAAATTATTTCTGCCCCTAGGCACTTTAACTTGAACGGCCAGCACTTACTCCATCGGCCACCATAGGTCTCCCTGCCCTTGGCAGCGTTACAGGGGTAATATTTTTTAACATGGATGAACAGCTCTTGAAAATTTCTCCAATGTATTAAGCATGAACAAGCCTTTCTTCAACATCAGGCTTGCATGTCTTCCCTTCACATTTATTTCTCTACAACAAACATATTTATTGGGGCCATTATGAGAAAAAATCTCCCTCTCCATAAATGTTTGTCTTCCCCTTTGTCCCTTTTATAGGATCGTGAAGAAATGATGGAAGGTCTTGTTGGGTGGTTGTGTGAATGCCTGTATGCTTCCCCCCCACCCCCCGCAGGGCACTCCCTTTTATTGCATGATTGGCATAAAGTCTTTTATTTTTAAGCCAAACACTATGTTTTGGTAGTTTGCTTTGGAGTGAGGAATGGGCTAAGTGACAAAATAGGAGATAAGCAGGGCTTAAGAAGTAAATGAAAAATGTGGTGTCCTCTGTAACAGCATTTGCCAAACATTTCTCCATTTACTGTACCCATTAGTGTCACTAAAGTGTACCTTGGCGTTACTGTTTTCACTGATCACGCTCTAGCCAAGGAGCTGCCCAGGATCAGTAAATTGTGGAAGTGAGATAAATGAATGCTGAGATACTGATTAATTCTTCAAAATTTTTGTGGTTCTACATATAGCCAAGAGAAACGTAATCAAATTTTCTGACAATCACCAAGAGCAGTTATCTCTGTGGTATAGGACAATATTGTTCAGATGGCCTGATGTGTGTTTCACAGCATCTTGGTTCATAATCAAAATAAAATTTAGGGTACATTTGAATCCTATTTGTGTGAATAATGATCATTTATGATTCTGTGGAATCTAGGATGGGGCTGGACAATGTAAGGACAAGTTTTATACTGTAGCCTTAGGGAATAAAGAAAGTTGTTATTATAATTATAGGCATATTGGAGATATTGTGGGTTTGGTTCTAGACCACCACTAATATGGTTTGGCTGTAACCTCACCCAAAACTCATCTTTAATTTTAACTCCCATAATCCCTGTGTGTCATGGGAGGGACCTGGTAGGAGGTAATTGAATCGTGGGGTAAGTTTTTCCTGTGCTGTTCTCATGAAAGTGAATAAGTCTCAGGAAATCTGATGGTTTCATAAAGAGTTGTTCCCTGCTGGGCATGATGGCTTATGCCTGTAAGCACTTTGGGAGGCCAAGGCAGGAGGGTCAACTGAAGTCAGGAGTTTGAGACCAGCCTGGCCAACATGGTGAAACCCCGTCTCTACTAAAAATACAAAAATTAGCTGGGCGTGGTGGCAGACACCTGTAATCTCAGCTACTTGGGAGGCTGAGGCAGGAGAAGCATTTGAACCCAGGAGACAGAGTTTGCAGTGACCCAAGATCTCGCCACTGCACTCCAGCCTGGGCGACAAGAGTGAGACTTCATCTCAAAAAAAAAAAAAAGAGCAGTTCCCCTGCACACATGTTCTTGCCTGCCACCATGTAAGACATGCTTTGGCTTGTCTTTCACCTTCCACCATGATTGTGAGGCCTCCCCAACCATGTGGAACTGTGAATATATTAAACTTCTTTTTCTTCATAAATTAACCATGGTCAGGTATTTCTTCATAGCAGTCTGAGAGCAGATTAATACAACCACAATAAAGCAAATATCACAATAAAGCAAGTCATATAAATTTTTTGTTTCCTAGTGCATATGAGTTATATTTACACTATGCTGTGGTCTATTAAGTATGCAATATCATGTCTAAAAATGGTGTTCCTGCCTTAATTAAAAATACTTTATTGTTAAAAAAGACTGATAGTCAACTGGTCCTTCAGCAAGTTGTGACCTTTCTGCTGGTGGAAAGTCTTGCCTTGATGCTGATGATTGCTAACTGATCAGGGTGGTGGTTGTGGAAAGTTGGGGTGCCTATGACAATTTCTTGAAATAAGACAATTGAAGTTTGTCTCATTGATTGACTCTTCCTTTCATGACAGATTTCCTTGTTGTATGCAATGCTATTTGATAGCATTTTACCAACAGCAGAACTTTTTTCAAAATCAGAGTCAATTTTCTCAGACTCTGCGGCTGCATTATCCACTAAGTTTATGTAATGTTCTAAATTCTTTCCTGTCATTTTAACAATATTCACAGAATCTTCACCAGAAATACATTTCCATCTCAAGAGACCATTCTTTGCCCATCAATAAGAAGCAACACCTCATCTATTCAAGTTTTATCATGAGACTGCAGCAATTCAGTCACATCTTCAGGCTCCTTTTTGTTCTTCTTCTCTTGGTAGTTCCACTGCATCTGCATTTATTTTCTCTACTCAACTCTTGAGCCTCTCAAAGTCATCCATGAGGATTGGAATCAATTTTTCCAAACTCTTGTTAATGTTGATATTGTGACCTGCTCCCATGAATCACAAATGGCATCTAAAATGGTAAACCCTTTCCAGTTGTTCTTCCATTTACTTTGACCACTTCCGTCAGAGGAATCACTACCTATGGCAGCTAAAGCCTTATGAAATATATTTCTTAAGTAATAGGACTTGAAAGTTAAAATGACTCTTTGATCCATGGGCTGCAGGATGGATGTTGTGTTAATAGGCATAAAAAAATTAATGTCCTTGTACATGTCCATCAGAGCTGTTTGGTGACTAGGTCCATGTCCATGTCAATGACCAGTAATATTTTGAACAAAATCCTTTTCTAAGCAAAAGATCTCAACTGCGGGCTTAAAAAATTCAGTAAACAATGTTTTAAGACGTACTGTTCACCCAGGCTTTGTTGTTCCATTAATAAAGAACAGGAAGAGTAGATTTAGCATCATTCTTAAGAGCCCTAGGATTTTCAGAAAGATAAATGAACATTGATTTCACCTTAAAGTCACCAGCTGCCTTAGCACCTAATAAGAGAGTCAATCTATCCTTTGAAGCCAGGCATCTACTTCTCCTCTCTAGCTATGAAAGTACTAGATAGCATCTTTGTCGAATAGAAGACTGTTCCATTTATATTGAAAATCTGTTTAGTGTAGCCACCTCCATGAATGATCTTAGCTAGATCTTCTGGATAACTTGGATAACTTGCTGCAGCCTGTACATCAGCACTTGCTGCGTTACCTTGCACTTTTATGTTATGGTGATGGCTTCTTTTCTTAAACCTCATGAACCAACCTATGTGGGCTTCCAACTTTTCTGCTGCAGCCTTCCCATCTCTCTTAGGCTTCATGGAATTGACGAGAGTTAGGGCCTTGGTTTGGGTTAAGAGAATGTTGTAGTGGGTTTGATGTTCTCTCTAGGCTACTCAAACTTTCCCCACATCAGCAATAAAGCTGTTTTACCTTCTTGTCATTTGTGTGTTCACTGGATAGTACTTTTAATTCTTCAAGAACTTTTCCTTTGTATTTGCTCTTTGGCTGTTTGGCGCAAGAGGCCTAGCTTTTGGTTTATCTCGGCTTTCAACCTGCCTTCCTCACTAAGCTTAATCATTTCTAGCTTTTGATCTAAATAGACGTGCAACTCTTTCTTTCACTTGAACATTTAGAGGCAATTGTAGGATTATTAATTGGCCTGATTTTATTATTTTTGTGTCTCAGGGAATAAGAAAAGCCCAAGGAGAAAAAAAGAGAGATGGGGGTATTGCCTGTCTGTGCAGCAGTCAGAAAACATACAGCATTATTAATTACGTTTGCTGCTTTATATGGGCACAGCTCCTAGCACCCCAAAACAATTACAATAGCAACACCAAAAATCACTGATCACAGATCATCATGCCAGATATAATAATAAACAAGTTTGAAATATTGTGAGATTTACCAAAATGTGACACAGAAACATAAAGTGAGCACACGCTATTAGAAAAAATGGCACCCATCGACTTGCTCAATGCAGAATGGCCACAAACCTTCCATTTGTGAAAAAAATGCAGTACAGCAATCTCTCTGAGGGATGCCTGTAATTAAATAATAGCTTTCTTTATTCCCTAAGACCATGGTATAAAACTCATGTTTATATTGTTCAGCTGTCATCCTAGATTCTACAGAATCTTAAAAGATCACCATTGACACAAACAGGATTCAAATGTACCCTAAATTTTGTTTTAATTACGAACCAAGACACTGTGAAATAGGCATATTGGGCCATCTGAGTAATATTGTCCTGTCCCACAGAAGGATAACTGCTCTTGGTGATTGAGAAGCACAGTAAAGTGAAGTGCAATAAAACGAGGTGTGCCTGTATTCGAACCAATCCCTGCTCCTATCTGTCCATTTTCTAGAGTGCTCATTTACTACTTCATGGTAGCCAGAAAAGTAAGGCAGAGAATAGGCCTCTCTGTATGTACCAAGTTCTGTATCAGGACTTCACACAATTCCCTTTTAGTCTGTTGGGGAGCTGGGTGACTGGGGTCAGAGCAGGAAAATACATTATTATGGTAATGATTAACCAGGTGAATTTGGGGCACACATCCCCTCCAATATTTATGTTTTCAACTGCATTCCATCAGATTCATTTAGAGAACAGAAAATCTGAGTGTGCTTCTTGGGAGATGTTTCTCAGAAAGCCAGTGACCTGACTAACCCTCTTATTGGAAGCCTCTGGGAAAACCACAGAGACCAAATGACCCACTTATGTCTGCAAAGCAAAGCTGAGCAAAGACAGCAACAGAGATCAACATTGTACTCTAGTTACTGTTGTCATTGCTGCTGCTGCTTCTGCTGCTGTTCCTTCATTAGCCGATCTATTTCTGGGGAAACTTAGAAAGTTCTGTTTTTAATCTTCTAACCTTTAATGTATAACTACACTGCTGTACTTGAAGACATGAGATCAAATTCCGAGCCCTAAAAAGAACTTTTAACGTTGTATCTTAAAACATCTTGAACCTGGGCACATATCCTACAGAGTTCTCTAATTTTTAGGACTACCAGCTACCACAAGAGTTATTTGTGTGGATGCTTTTCTATGAGTGTATTTCATTTATCTTTTTACATGTTTAATTTTTTTGTACTCAAGGTAAAAAATTTGATGTATGAAATGGATCAATCTTAAGTGTACAATTCAATGACTTATAACAAATATATGTACTGTTCTCACTCATAAGTGGGTGTTGAACAATAAGAACACATGGACACAGGGAAGGGAACATCACACACCGGGGTCTGTTGGAGGGTTGTGGGGGTTAGCAGGGAGTAGGGGGCTTGGAGAGGGATAACATCAGGAAACATACCTAATGTAGATGACAGATGATGGGGGGATGGATGCAGCAAACCACCATGGCATGTGTATACCTATGTAACAATCCTACATGATCTGCACAAGTACCTCAGAACTTAAAGTAAAAAAAAAGAAGAAAAAAAAATAAATAAAATTAAAAGTTTTAAAAATGCAAAAAAAAATATGCACTCATATAACCAACAGCTTAATCAAGACATAGAACATTTCCATCAATCCAGAAAGTCTCCATATGCCCCCTTCTAATCTCTTTTCCACTATCAACTGACAGAGTCTTGCTATGTTGTCTAGTCTGGCTTCAAACTCCTGGGATCAGGCGATCCTCCCACCTCAGCCTCCAGAGACTACAGGCATGAGCCACTGCACTCAAAAGCTATCACTATTTTAATTTCTATCATCATAGATTACTTTTGCCTATTTTTGAACTTCATATAAATGTAATCATACAATATATATTCTTGTGTCTGGCTTTTTTAACTCCACACAATGTTTTGGAGAGTCTTATGGCTAAGCAGTATTTCATTATTTAACGATAATACAATTTACTTATTAATTCTCCTATTGATTAATATTTGAATTCTTTACTGTGTTTTCCTATTTTAAAGAAAGTGACTAAGTATGTTCCTGTAGAAGCTTTTTGTGAATACATATTTTGATTTATGCATGGCATCTATTTAGGAGTAGAAATTCTGGAGTCAGCAAACCTTTAAATTGGTAAGAAACTATCAAACAGTTTTCTGAAGTAGTTGTACCATTGGTTCTCATTTTCCATATCTTTGCCAACATTTGGTGTTTTCAGTCCTTTTAATTCCGCTGTTCTTGTGGGTCTGAAGTAATAGGCCATTGTGATTTTTATTTTGGATTTCCCTAATAACTTATGACTTTGATCAACTTTTTAATGTATTTATTGACCATTCATTTACTTTTTTTTTGTAAAAGGGTTTCTGGTGAGAGCTCCACTGTTAGTCTGATGGCTTCTCTTTGTGGGTAACCTGACCTTTTGTTCTGGCTGCCCTTAACATTTTCTCCTTCATTTCAACCTTGGTGAATCGGATGATTATGCAGCTTTGGGTTGCTCTTCTCGAGGAGTATCTTTGTGGTGTTCTTTGTATTTTCTGAATTTAAATTTTGGCCTGTCTTGCTAGGTTGGGGAAGTTCTGCTGGATAATATCCTGAAGAGTGTTTTCCAACTTGGTTCCATTCTTCCCATCACTTTCAAGTACACCAATCAAATGTAGGTTTGGTCTTTTCACATAGCCCCATATTTCTTGGAGGCATTTTTGTTCCTTTTCATTCTTTTTTCTCTACTCTTGTCTTCATGCTTTATTTCATTAAATGAATCTTTAATCTCTGATATCCTTTTTTCTACTTGATCAATTCAGCTACTGATACCTGTGTATGCTTGACGAAGTTCTCATGCTGTGTTTTCCAGCTCTATCAGGTCATTTGTGTTCTCCTCTAAACTGGTTCTTCTAGAGATTCCTCTAACAGTTTTTCAAAGTTCTTAGCTTCCTTGCATTGGGTTAGAACATGCTCCTTTAGCTCGAAGGAGTTTGTTATTATCCACCTTCTGGAACCTACTTCTGTCAATTTGTCCAACTCATTCTCCACCAGTTTTGTTCCCTTGTTGACAAGGAGTTGTGATCCTTTGGAGAAGAGGCATTCTGGTTTTTGGAGTTTTCAGCCTTTTTTGCACTGGTTTTTCTTCATCTTCTTGGATTTATCTACCTCTGGTATTTGATGTTGGTGACCTTCATATGGGGTTTCTATGTGGACATCCTGTTTGTTAATGTTCATGCTATTCCTTTCTGTTAGTTTTCCTTCTAACAGTCAGGTCCCTCTCCTGCAGACCTGCTGGAGTTTGCTGGAGGTCCTCTCCAGACCTTGTTTGTTTGCCTTGTTCTACAGCGGAGGTTTTAGAACAGCAAAGATTGCTGCCTGTTCCTTCCTCTGGAAGCTTCAACCCAGAGGGGCACCCGCCAGGTGCCAGCCAGAGCTCTCCTGTATGAGGTATCTGTCGACCCCTGCTGGAAGATTTCTCCCAGTCAGGAGGCACGGGGGTTAGGGACCCACTTGAGGAGGCAGTCTGTCCCTTAGCAGAGCTGAGCACTGTGCTGGGAGATCCATTACTCTCTTCAGAGCCAGCAGGCAGGACCATTTAAGTCTGCTGAATCTGTGCCCACAGCCACCCCTTCTCCCAGGTGCTCTGTCCCAGGGAAATGGGAGTTTTATCTATAAGCCCCTGACTGGGGCTGCTGCCTTCCTTTCAGAAATGCCCTGCCCAGAGAGGAGGAATCTAGAGAGGCAGTCTGGCTACAGTGGCTTTGTTGAGCTGCAGTGGGCTCCACCGAGTTCTAACTTTCTGGCTGCTTTGTTTACACTGTCAGGGGAAAAGTGCTTAACCAAGCCTCAGTAATGGTGAACGCCCCGCCCCTCACCAAGCTCAAGTGTTCCAGGTCAACTTCAGACTGATGTGCAGGCAGCAAGAATTTCAGGCCAGTGGATCTTAGCTTGCTGGGCTTCATGGAGGTGAGATCCGCTGAACTAGACCACTTGGATCCCTGGCTTCAACTGCCTTTCCAGGTGCATAAATGGTTCTGTTTTGCTGGCCTTCCAGGCACCACTGGGGTCTGAAAAAATAAATAAATATATATATATATATATATATATACATATATATATATATATATATATAAATAACCTCTTGCAGCTAGCTCGATGTCTGCTCAAACAGCTGCCCCGTTTTGTGCTTGAAACCCAGGTCCCTGGTGGTATAGGCACCCAAGGGAATCTCCTGGTCTGCAGGTTGGGAAGACCACGGGAAAAGTGTAGCATCTGGGCCAGAATGCACTGTCCCTTATGGCACAGTCCCTTATGACTTCTTTTGGCTCAGGGAGGGAATTCCCCATCCCCTTGTGCTTCCTGGGTCAGGTGATGCGCCACCCTGCTTCAGCTC
This sequence comes from Cacajao melanocephalus, assembly GCA_963573385.1. NCBI lineage: Eukaryota > Metazoa > Chordata > Mammalia > Primates > Pitheciidae > Cacajao > Cacajao melanocephalus. The sequence goes on from CAUYLG010065526.1 coordinate 210,000, forward strand.
ACTCTCCATGTGCTGCACCTACTGTCTTAGTGAGATGAGCCGAGTACCTCAGTTGGGAATGCAGAAATCACCCACCTTCTGCATTGCTCTTGCTAGGACCTGCAGACTGGAGCTGTTCCTATTCAAACCTCTTGCCAGCCACTCCTACACATATTCTTTAACCATTCATCTGTTGATGGACACTTAGGTTGATTCCAAATCTTGGCTATTATTGACATAATGCTGCAATAAACATGGGAGTGCTGAAATCTCTTCAATATACTGATTTGCTTTCTTTTAGATATATAACTAGCAGTGATATTGCTGAATCATATGATAGTTCTATTCTTAGTTTTTGGAACCCCATACTGTTCTCCATAGGGGTTGTACTAATGTACATTCCCACCAACAGTGTATGAGAGGTTCCCCTTTCACTACATCCTCACCAGCATTCATTATTGCCTGTCTTTTCGTTAAAAGCCATTTGAACTGTGGTAAGATGATATCTTATTGTAGTTTCTGCAACTCCTTGATGATCAATAATGTTGAGCACATTTTCACATAAATGATTGTCATTTTTATGTCATATTTTGAGAAATAGCTATTCAAATATTTTGACCATTTTTAATGGGATTATCAGATTGTTTTCCTATTGAATTGTTTGATCACCTCATATATTCTGGTTATGAATCCCTTCTCAGATAGATAGCTTACAAATATTTTCTCCTATTCTGTGGGTTGTCATATATTTTTGATACTATTATAACAATCTTCTAAATTTTATCATCCAATTATATAGAAATATAGATTTTTTGTAGGTTGACCTTATATACTACTACTTTGCCAAGTTATTAGTTTAATACAGTGTTTTTTAAAAAAATTTGCAGATTCTTCATACTTTCTACATCTATGGTTATGTTTTTTATAAATAAAGACTACTTAATTTCTTCTTCTGTCTGTCCTTTTTACCTTGCTTTATTGCATGGGCTGGAATCTCCAATACAATGGTGAAAACTAGTGATGACATTCTTTCCTCATTTTTGTTTTTAAGGGGACAGTGTTTAATGTTTCACCATGCAGGCCAATGGTGTTTCATAGATTCCTTTTATCATACTGATAAAATTTACTTTTATTCTTAGATTTCTCAGGATTTTGTTTTTTCACTTTTATTCTTAGATTTCTCAGGATTTTAATTTCATAAAAATTATGAATATGGGCCAGGCGTGGTGTCTCACACCTGTAATCCCAGCACTTTGGGAGGCCAAGGCAGGCAGATCACGAGGGAAAGAGATGGAGACCATTCTAGCCAACATGGTGAAACCCCATCTCTACTAAAAATACAAAAATTAGCTGGGCATGTTGGCTCATGCCTGTAGTCCCAGCTGCTTGGGAGGCTGAGGCAGAAGAACTGCATGGACCCGGGAGGTGGAGGTTACTGTGAACCCAGATCGCACCACTGCACTCCAGTCTGGTGACAGAGCAAGACTCCGTCTAAAAAAAAAATTATGATTGCATGCTTAATTTTGTCAAATGCTTTTTCTGCACCTATTGAGGTGATCATATAGATCATATATTATCCTCCTTTTTTCTGTTAATGAGTTTAACTATATTGATTTACAAATGTTAAACCATCTTGGCATTCCTGGAATAAATTCTAGTTGCTTATGATGTATAAACTTTTTATGTAATTCTAGATTTAATTTACTAATAATTTGCTAAAGATTTTGTGTCTATGTTCATGAGGAATAGAGGCCTAGAATTCTGTTTTCTTATAATGCGTTTGCCAAATATGGTTATGGTTATGCTGACCCAAAAAGTACTAGGTGGTGTTCCCTTTATACTTTCCCAAAACATTTATACAGGAATATATTACTTCTTTCTTAAACGTTTCATAGAATTCACAAGTGAAACAACCTAGGTTTAGAGTTTTCTTTATGTAAGGACCCCATCATTTATTTAATTTCTTTGATAGTGCTGGTCTATTCAGAATTTGGTAAGTTGCATTTTTCCAAGGAATATGCCTATTTCATTTAAGTTTTAGAATTTATTGACATTATTTATAATAGTGGCTCATTGTAATATCTGTAGGGCCTATAGATATATCATATATTTTGTTTCTGATACTGAAATTTGTGTTTTTTTCATGATCAGGTTTATCAATTTGATTATTTTTCTAATGAATGAGTGTTTCATTTTCTTTTTTGTTTGTTTCGTATTTCATCTCTTTCCACTTTTATGGATGTGATTTACTTTCTTCTACTTACTTTGACTTTAATTTGCTCTTCTTTTTCTATTTTTGTAATGTGAAAGCTTAGGTCATTAATTATAAACTTTTCTTCTTGTGTATTAGAAGCATTTAAAGCTACACATTTTCTTATATCACCTTTTTACCTGCATGATATACGTTGTTTTTTTCTATTTTAAAAAATTCTGTTAAAATACACGTAACAAAAAAAACTGACCATCTTAATCATTTTATAATGTACAGTTTGAAAATGTTGAATACATTCACATTGTTGTACAACCAATCTCCAGAACCCTTCATCTCACAAAATTGAAACTCTATAATAAAAACTGCCCATCATTCCTTTCTCCCAGCCCCTGGAAAGCATCATTCTACTTCCTGTCTGTGATTTGACTACTACCTCATATAAGTAGAATCATATAGTGTTTATCTTTTTGTGACTGGCTTATTTCAGTTAGCATAATCTCCTCAATGTTAATTCATGTTGTAGCATATATCAGAATTTCCTGCCTTTTTAAGACTGAATAATATTCCATTATGTACGTATACCCCAGTTTATTTATCTATTTATTTGCTGATGGGCAGATATTGGGGTGTTTTCACTTATTGCAAATAATTATAATATAAATATGACTATATAACTATTTTTGAGACTTTGATTTCAATTCTTTTGAGTGTATACCCAGAAGTGGAATAGCTGGATTATATAGTAATTGCATTTGTTGTTTTTCAAGGAATGACTATATTGCTTTTCACAGTTGCTGTACTATTTCCCAATTTCTCCATATCCTTGTCAACACTTACTTTTGTTTTTGTTGACAGAAGCTATTATAATGGATGTGAGGTGTTATCTAATTGTATTCAGTTGGCGTTTACCACATGGTTAGTAATGCTGAGCACCTTTTTATGTGTTTATTAGCCATTGATCTATCTTCTTAGAGAAATATCTCTTTTTTTGTCCATTTTTGATTGTTCATTTTTTGTTGTTGAATTACCATTCTTTATATAGTCTGCATGTTAACCCCTTATAAGATATGACTTGCAAATATTTTCTCACATTCCATGAGTTGCCTTTTAAAACACTGTTAATTGTGTCTTCTGATGCATAGACATTTTTAATTTTGACGTAGTCAAATTTATGTTATTGTTGTTGCTTGTGCTTTTAGTGTTATATCCAAAAATTTTTCCTGAATCTAATAAAATAAAGCTATTTCCTTATGCTTTCTTAGAGGAATTTTATATAGTTGTAGCTCATATGTTTAGGTCTTTGATCCATTTTGAGTTAATTTTTGTAGAGGGTATAAAGCAAAAGTCCCGCTTCATTCTTTTATATGTGGATATCCAGCTGTCCCAACACTATTAAAAAGACTGTCCTTTCTCTGTTGAATGATAGATTTTATATGGTTTAATGTGCCATAATTTTATTATTACTTTCTTCTGGATATTTTCTAATTTCCTTTGTGATGTTGTTTTTTTAGACAAAGTATATATTAATATATCACTATATATTAAAGATATAATAAAGATGAATAAAGATATAGTGGTATCACATTTTTTATACTTATTATTTGCATGGTATAACTTTTCTCATTCTTTTATTCTTAATATATTTGTGTCTTTGTATGAGAAGTGAGCTTTCTGTGCATAACCTGCAGTTGACTCTTACCGTTTTATCCAGTCTTACAATCTCTGCCTTTTAATTGGTGTACCTAGTCTATTTATATTTAAAATGATACTTGATATGATTATGTTTAAGTTTATCATCTTGCTATTTGTTTTTAAGTTATGTCAGCTGATTTTTCTTCTGTTTAGCTTTTCATATCATCTTTTGGGTTAATCATTTTTAGTTTTCCATTTTAATTTCTCAACTTACTCTTTTTCTATGTGACATTGATATGGTTTGGCTCTGTTCCCACCCAAATCTCATCTTGAATTGTAGCTCCCACAGTTCCCACATGTCATGGGAGAAACCCATTGGGAGGTGATTGAATTATAGGGGCTGGGGTTACAGGCACACACTATCATGCCTGCTAATTTTTGTATTTTCAGTAGAGACAGGGTTTTGCCATGTTGACCAGGCTGTTCTTGGTCTCGAGACCTCCAGTAATCCACCTGCCTTGGCCTCCCAAAGCGCTAGGATTACAAGAACGAGCCACAACTTCCAACCTCATATTGGCTTTTATTTGCATTTCCCAGATGATTAGTGATGTTGAGCACTTTTTCATGTAACTGTTGGCCATTTTTATGTCTTTTTATTGGAGAAATGTCTATTCAGGTCCTTTGCAGTTTTTTTTTAATTGAATTATTTGTTTTTCTGCTATTAAGCTGTGTGTATGTTTTTAATACAAGTTTTGGATATTAACCCTTCAGACATGTAATTTGCAAACATTTTCTTCCAATCTATAGGTTGCCTTTTCATTTTAGTGTTTTCCTTTTTTGTGCAGAAGCTTTTTAGTTTAACATAGTCCCATTTATTTATTTTTGCTTTTATAGCGTGAGTTTGGGTGTGACAGCCAAAAAAATTGTTGTCAAGGCCGATCTCAAGGAGATTTTATTAGAGCATATCGTTTAATATTTTTATTGATTTGAGAATGTTTTGGCCATTCTTTATTCAAATTTATTTTCCTATCCCACTCACTCTTTATTCTTCCACGGAGACTCCAAGTACCCAAAATGTCACCCTGATTGATACAACCTCATGAGTACTGGGGATTTGTTCATTTAATTTTAATATATTTTTCTTGTTTTCTTCAGATTAGGTCATTTTGTTGTTTTATCTTCAAGCTTATTACCCTTTCTTTTATAATTTTCTATTTGTTCTTCTGACCATACAGAAAATTTTTCTTTCAAAGTATTGCTCCTTTCAGTTCTAGAATTTTCATTTGGTTCTTTGCAGTTTCCATTTCTTCTAGATTCCTCACCTGTTATTTATTATGACCACCTTTTCTTTTATGCCTTTGGTCATATTTTTAACATTTTTTGCATATATCTTGTCTGCTAATTATAACATCTGGTTCATCTCAATATTGGAGTGTTTTTTATTTTCTCTCAAATATGCCTTTACATTTTTCTGCTTCTTTCCATATCCAGTAATTTTTATGGTATGCTGGACAGTATAAATGATATGATTTAGAGTCTGGATTATTCATCTTTTTTTAAAGGGATTGAATACTGTTCTATAAGATCCTCTGGTCCTGTCAGGCTGTTACGTTTTGTGTGGGCAGGTCTCATTATGATGTGAGTGTGGTGCTATTCACAAGGCTCTCATTTCAGACATGATCTTTGCCACTAAACTGTGGTATTGGGGGGTTTCAATGAAGAGCCCAATGTGCTCAGTGAAGTCTTTTCACTCAGGCTTGATGAGATGATTAATATTTTTCACACAACATGATCTCTGGTATTACTCTTCAGCTCTCAGACCCGTAGGAAAAAGTCCCTGTTAGGTTTCACAACACCTCTTTCTGGGTGTATGTTTCTCGAAACTCACTCAGGAAGCTTCAGAGAATTCCTACCTAGACTTCTGGGATTCCCTCTCTGTGTAACTCTATTCTCTCTGGTACTCTGTCCTGAAAGCTTCCAGCTTCTTTGAATGCTTAGAATTCTAATGTCTGCCTCTTCTGCTCAGAAAAACCTCTGCTACTCTTGGGTTCTAACCCCCTTCATCATGACAGCTAAATGGTGCAGACAGGAAGCCAAGACAATCATGGGACTCGTTTGGTGTGTTTTCATTCTCTTAAGGATCACAGTTCTGCTCTGCTTGTTGCTCAATGCCTGAAAATACTTGTTTCATACATTTTGCCCGGTTTCATAGTTGTTTTTCAGTGGGAGGACAAGTTCAGTATCAGTTATCATGTCACGGTAAGAAACAAAGGCCTCATTCTGTTTTTCAAATACATAACATGCCATGATCTGGTTTTTATAGGTATTATGTAAGGCCAATATGTATATCTGTAGGGAAAAAAATATTTTTCTTAATCAATATTAATCCATCTTCCCTAGACTCTGAAAAGTTTTGTCTGTTTGTGAGAGAACAGTGCCCAAAGGGTACAGTATACAGTATTAGATTCTACAACTTCACCCAAAAGAAAAAGTGCTTATTTAATTAAACATAAAAAAAATCTAAGGTCTTATGTGGCAGGATGATACCACAATATAAATTGTTAATAAATTTCCTTGGATACAAAGTTAGGTAGGAAACAATGAATTGGGGGCAGAGGAGGCAGGAAAAATGTCAGATTATTATGTTTTAGCCAGCTATAATAAATGTTTCCTTTTATTCTCCTAATATAAGAACAAAGCATCAAATAAGTAAAACCCTAAATAAAATGATAGCTTTTTCATATGTCTTCACATTCTACTCGTGAAGTGAACAAATCCAGAGGTGAATCCTGTTGTTGTCCAAAGTGTAGGTGACATTCCTTTAATGTTAAAAAGTAAAACACAAACACAAACAAAAACCCATTGTCAGGTATGCCAGCCAGGATTAACTGGTGACTTATTTGGAATGCTAGCTGAATTATTTGAAATGCCACAATTTCTGTGGCTTTCTTTTAGGTTTACATTCTTTATAGTACATTTTCATGGCTCAATTACCAGGCCAATTATAATTTTCTCTTTTTATTTGTTCTTTTTTCTTGTCACTCGGGACAAGAAAAAAGAATATTGGTGACAGTCATCTCATTTATGGAAGGCTTTCAACATTACTAATTAGAATGCTCTTCAGAAAGTTGACTTGCCAATGACATATTATAAAACCAGTTTTCAGATTAGAATCTTCATAGCAATGGAAATATTTCCTACAAATGGAAATGTACAAATGTGAGCTGACTTGCTGAGTGAATGACAAGAAGTGTCTTTAGGAGTAGCTCTTAGATCCATTGTTTCCTTTTTAAGATTTTCGTCATTGACATGGAGAATGGAGCATGCTCCTGGGTGTTATAAAAAAAAGCAACTGAAAAATAAAATTACATGGGTTCTTAATGCATAAAGTATGTCAATTCGAACATCAGGGTTTTAAAAATACTGTTTCAGGCTGGGCACAGTGTCTCATGCCTGTAATCCCAGCACTTTGAGAGGTTGAGATGGGCGGATCATTGAGGTCAGGAGTTTGAGACCAGCCTGGCCAATATGGCCAAACCCCATCTTTACTAAAAATACAATTAGTTGAGCATGGTGGCAAGTGCCTGTAATCCCAACTACTCAGGAGGCTGAGTCAGGTGACTCACTTGAACCTGGGAGGCGGAGGTTGCAGTGAGCTGAGATTGCACCATTACACTTCAGCCTGACAGAGCAAGGCTTTGTCTCAAGAAATACTCATAGTAAAAATTAAAAAATAAAAATACAGTTTCAATATTTGAATTAGATTGCAATATGGTTAATCATCTTGAATTTGTTCTGAAAAAGATACAAAATGTAAAAGCATATATCATAGTCAATTCAGTGATCATGGGCAGGTATAGCATGAGAGAATTAAGAGCCAGAAGCAATAATATTGAGAGCATGTGCAATAGTAGTGTACAAAGAGGAAAGTGTCCACACAGGGCTGGAAAGAGAAGACTCATTCTCAATACCAAGCTAATTTTGAAACTATGACTTTTTATGATGTGAGAAAAACAGAAAATAAATTCACTTTTGAAAGTCTGTTCAGAATGTTATCTTTATGTTTTTAGAGATACTGGGCATTGTCTAATAAGTCATTTATATTTAAAGGTGTGTCTGGGAGTTGTCATCCTGTTCATATTTTTTCCTAAAGCATAAATAACTTGAATCTTTCACCTGTAAATTTAGTCCTGCCTGTAGCTCTTAGGACAATATACTAATGTCTCAATGTCCCATCCCTAAATGTGAGAAAAGTCAGATGAGATTCCAGATTGAGGATTGCCTCATGAAGGATTGGCCATGGGAAGAATATCCAAGATGAAAAATAAGTAAGGAGAGCCAAGGGGTAAGTCCTAGCCTGGGAAAGGAGATTGAAATGTGGAGGGAGAGGAGCAAGGTCATAAACAAGGTTGATATAAGAGACAGAGAGACTGAGGAGATTAAATACCAAGAAAAGTTGAGGAGGTCTTCGACTATTTCCTCATTACGTTTATGGTTACACAGCAGATGGGTACGTTGGGCTGGCTTAAAAGTCAAAAAGGACAGTGTCTGAGATTCACCATCATCAGTCTTGCTGCTAAGTCTGGCTGTGACCTCTTATCCTCCTGGATATATAATAGTGCAACTGTCTTCTTTCTGACTTTAGCACAGCCTCTCAGTTTTAGTTTGGTGTCCGGGAACTTACCACCACAGACTTCTCTGATACCACTTACCTTTGTTTAAAAAAAAAAATTATTTTAAGGTCCAGGATACACGTGCAGGATGTGCAGGTTTCACAGGTGAAAGTGTGCCGTGGTGGTTTACTGCACCTATCAACCCTAGATATTAAGCCCTGCATGTATTAGCTATTTATCTTGATGTTCTCTCTCCCCGTGATTCCCCAACAGGCCCCAGCGTGTGTTGTTCCCCTCCTTGTATCCATGTGTTCTCATTGTTCATCTCCCACTTATGAGAGAGAACATACGATGTTTGGTTTTCAGTTCCTGTGTTAGTTTGCTGAAGAGAATGGCTTCACCTTCATCCATGTCCCTGCAAAGGACATGATCTCATTCCTTTTTATGGCTGCATAGTATTCCAGGGTGTATATGTACCACATTTTCTTTATCCAGTCTATCATTGATGGGCATTTGGGTTGATTCCATGTCTTTACTATTGTTAATAGTGCTGCAATAAACATACACGGGCATGTATCTTTATAATAGAATGATTTCTATTCCTTTGGGTATATACTCCATAATGGGATTGCTGGGTCAAATGTATTTCTGGTTCTAGATCCTTAAGGAAAGGCCACACTGTCTTCCACAATGCTTGAACTAATTTATATTCGCACCAACAGTGTAAAAGCGTTCCTATTTCTCCACAGCCTCACCAGCATCTGTTGTTTCTTGACTTTTTAATAATTGCCATTCTGACTGGTATCTCATTGTGGTTTTGATTTGCATTTCTCTAATGATCAGTAATGTTGAGCTTATTTTCATATGTTTGTTGGCCACATAAATGTCTTCTTTTGAGAAGTGTTTGTTCACGTCCTTTGCCCAATTTTGGTTGAGTTGTTTGTTTTTTTCTTGTAAATTTGTTTAAGTTCCTTGTAGATTCTGCATATTAGACCTTTGTCAAATAGATAGATGGCAAAAATTTTCTCCCATTCTGTAGGTTGTCTGTTCATTCTGATGATAGTTTCTTTTGCTGTACAAAAGCTCTTTAGTTTAATTAGGTCCCATTTGCCAATTTTTGCTTTTGTTGTAATTGCTTTTGATGCTTGTGTCATGAAATCTTTTCTTGTGCCTATGTTCTGAATGGTATTACCTAGATTTTCTTGGAAGATTTTTATAGTTTTGGGGTTTACATCTATGTCTTTAATTTATCTTAACTATTATATAAGGTGTAAGGTAGGGGGCTAGTTTCAAGTTTCTGCATATGGCTAGCCAGTTTTCCCAGTACTATTTATTAAACAGGGAATGCTTTCCCCATTGCTTGTTTTTTTCAGGTTTGTCAAAGATCATATGGTCATAGATTTGTGATCTCATTTCTGAGGTATCTATTTTGTACCATTGGTCTATGTGGCTGTTTTGGTACAAGTACCATGCTGTTTTGGTTACTGTAGCTTTGTAGTATAGTTTGAAGTCAGGTAGCATGATGCCTTCAGCTTCGTTCTTTTTACTTAGGATTGTTTTGGCTATATGGGCTCTTTTTTGGTTCCACAAGAATTTTAAAGTAGTTTTTTATAATTCTGTGAAGAAAGTCAATGGGAATAGCATTGAATCTATAAATTACTTTGGATAGTATGGCCATTTTCACAATATTGATTCTCTCTATCCATGAGTGTGAAATGCTTTTCCATTTGTTTGAGTTCTCTCGTATTTCTTGAACAGTGGTTTATAATTCTTCTTGCAGAGGTCCTTCACACTTTGTCAGCTCTATTCCTAGGTATTTTATTCTCTTTGTAGCAATTGTGAAGGAGAGTTCATTCATGATTTGGCTCTCTGCTTGTCTATTGTTGGTGTATAGGAATGCTTGTGATTTTCACACGTCGATTTTGTTTCCTGAGACGTTGCTGAAGTTGCTTATCAGCTTAAGGAGCTTTGGGGCTGAGATGATGGGGTTTTCTAAATATAGGATCATGTCATCTACAAACAGAGACAATTTGACTTACTTTCTCCTTATTTGAATACCTTTATTTCTTTTCCTTGCCTGATTGCCCTGGCCAGAACTTCCAGTACTGTGTCAAATAGGAGTGGTAAGGGAGGACATCCTTGTCTTGTGCTGGTCTTGAAAAGGAATGCTTCCAGCATTTGCTCATTCAGTATGATATTGGCTGTGGGTATGTCATAAATGGATCTTATTATTTTGAGATATATTCCATTAATACCTAGTTTACTGAGAGTTCTTAACATGAAGGGATATTGAATTTTATCTAAGGCCTTTCCTGCATCTAATGATATAATCACATAGCTTTTGTGTACCTTTCTACTTTTTAGTCCTGCCTTGTCTTCCCATTGCTATCTTCTATCTGTCTGACCTTCCTAGGTTAGATAGTTTCCTGAGCCTGGGCTTGTCATCTGTATTCACACCCTTCAGACATAGTAGCTTCCCTGCCTAAAAAGGCACTTTTAGATGGTTTCTCCCAGGAATACAAATTAGAGTAGAGTATGTGCCCACCTTCTGATGTGGAATCTGGGTCCAGGAAGATGCTATTGCCTTCCTGAAATCTTTTTTACATAAAGTAAAAGAGAAATTCAGGAGCCAGGCACTTATCCATTAAATTATGAATTCCCATGAGAACATTAATTATTATAAGGCCTTTGTCCCTTGGTTGGAATGAGGGACCTAAAAAACATTTTCATAAAGAAGAGGAGGAAAGGAAAGAACTACACTGGTTACCTAATATCAGTATTCTGAAGGAAGTTATGAAAGCCAAGAAGACAATTGTATTATTTTGCCTGAGCCTGGATTTGAGTGTTCTGCTTGATTTGTCTAAAACAATTGACTACAGGCAATCAAGCAAGCGGCCAAAAAATTGAGCCCTATATTCTATAGGCATAATCTCATACAGTGCTCTGAATAATCACATAAATCTCTTATTCTCCATTAGTTAATTGTTCTGAAATCATGATTGGAGATCTTTACCAGCCTTCACCATTGTCCCTCTACTCCACCCCACCTCTGTGTTCATTTATTACACACCTGTTGGAACTGTTGGCTGCTGTCACGGTTCAGCAATGCCAGCTGTACTTCAGTGTTTAATTTTAATTTCCTCTTTTGCTTTCATCATAGCCCTTGAAGACTAGAAGGCAAAGAGATTGAGGAAGAATGAATTTTAAGATAATAGACTGAAATCAAAACGAATGATCATAGGGGAAGTCAGAGAGTTTTAATCCATTTTCCAGATAAATATTTTGGACAGCCTTTCATGGAAAAAAATTAGACATAAATTTTGTAGATGGTGGGTATTTTAAATCGATAGAACAGCTTACTTCTAGGTTTTACATAACTGTCTACTTCTAGCTATTACATTCTCAGGAGAATGAAATACTTCTGGTGCTTCCAAAGCATCTATACTCTCTCATCACTGTTCTTTTGCATGCTTTGTCTTCTGTAGCTCCCCTGCTCATAACACTTTAGCCTCTCTCTACTTCTGCCCATCTTACCCATCAATCGTCTTAATAATTAACATCAAATCATAGTTGTCATTGTCAATAAAGAGTTTTCCTTGAACTCTTAAGGCTGAATTAGGATTCCTTCACAGGTCCCCGTAACACCCTATTCTTGCACCTAAAATATTGTGTATACAGTGAAATGTTGCTAACTTTTCATTTGCTTAGTTCTCCAGTGAGACTATAAACATTTTCTACGGTTGTTTCTGTGTCTGGTTTACCATAAGAGCCCTTCTTCCAAACACCATGCTTGCCTCATAGTAGGGGTCCAGAAATATTTGAACCACCTCCAACATGTTGGGTGTCTATAACCAAATCTCTTTTCTAGCCCCTGTGTCAATCTTAGAAATGAAAGAACAGCATTTGCAAAATTTTGCTGTAATTTCCAAATAAATTCTTGTTATAATTTTCATTTTCCCTCAGGATATTAATAAATTAAAGCAAGTCAACAGAAAGAGAACATGATTATGAGAATAGTGGACGTGGGCTGGGGAGTGTTACTGTTTTTACCTCCAAACTGTAGCAAATACAGTTCTTTCTGAAGGTCATTATCCAAAGGATTTAATCTGGTACAAGGGTTGGCATCAGGAGTCTCTAAAGAGTTTAGTTCCATAATCATTGTTGTTGTAGGGAATTTTATTAGATTGGAATGGATCTCAAGGAAGTAGCAAAGTCTACTTTCTAATAGAGAAAAATAAAGCAGAAACTAGTCAGAGGACCAGGTCTTTAGGCAAGTGCATTGAGGTTCAAGGCAGGAATATTAAGAAACTGGAACACAACCCAAAAACTAATATTAAAAAAAGTAGCATAAGTCCACACCATGATTGTTGGGGGTGGAAGCTGTAGCTTTGTCAGTATGTGGACACCCAGGGTCTCACCTGGGCACATTGGAAACCATTCAAAAGGCAGTGGTCAAATGTGAATCTCCATAGGTACACTCAGGAAAGGATGAACAGAACCTTATTTTGTAAGAACTATTACAGCAAGGCCTCTGGCAAAATTTTTTTTCTCTTAAGTTCTAAGATTGCACCCAATTAGAATTCTCATTCTAATTACTTGGCAGCAATTAAGATTTTACCAGTCTGTATACCAAGGGAGGTTGGGGATAGTTTCTGAACAGCAGAGGGTTTTAAATTGGAATGAAATAATTTTTTTAGGCATCTAAAAATCAAGCCAGTTTTAAACCATCAACTCTTGGGTTGTTCATCATCCAATATGCTCAATATATATGAAATGACACACTCAAATGGACATAAAACCTTTGGCTGAGATGATTGGGCCAAGTTCATAAAATTGTTGAACCTGTTTTCTTTACAGAGTTCTTTTTAAAATCACGATTGAACAGATAAATGCTTTCTATACTATCAACTGCAATAGAAGGCCTAGTGTGAGAGGGTTATAAACGTACGTCTCTACCACTGGATCTTTATTTTGTTTTATAATGATCTATTTCTGTGTCTGACTTCCTAGTGGATTGTGAGTTCCTTGAGAAACCAACTTTGTATTTTCAGATCACGCATGGTGACCCACACTCAGTGTGGTATAGACTAAATAGCTGTCCTTTAAAATCTGTCTTCCTTTACTCTGATCACATCGTTAGATTTTGGCTGTCTGTGAGTAATTTGGCAGCACTGTTAGTCATTAGTGGATATGCCCTAACTTTGTGCTGTGGTCTCAAGATAGAAAATCCAAATTATATCCATTGTATTATAAGCAAATGATAGCAACAAAATCTGGCAAATTCTCATTGACTTGGATCAATATGGTGTCACAATAAACCCAGCTGAGCTACAATCATGTTATGAACGTATTTGAAGATGTTTTTCTCTGGTAGCTTACAAGAATAAAGGTTGAAGTACAGATTTTTGACACCTGTTTTTCTGAGTGAATTTTCCTAGTAGGAAACAATATCTTCAGAAGAGTTATGATGTAAAAATATGTGGCCTTTAACAACAGACTTTATGAGTAAAACATCTGCCTTTCTCACATGAAAGACTATAGTAGGGTATGTTATCACTGGGTAAACATTTCTTCTAGTCCTTTTCCCCATCTTGCTCTGCCCCTTTTCCTTATACATGTTATTTCTCCTTCCAGAAATATATTGCTAGTTCAGATTCTTTCTCTTAAAAATATTCATTTCTGGTAGTAAGGACAGTCTGGTCTAGGAAGAGCATATTCATCAGTATAAATCACGTTTGATCTTTCCAATCTTTCCATTTATTCTGAGAGTCTTCCAGACCTTGAGTGAATACAATGGTCGTGTGACAAAAATCAGTTTGTTTGAAAAGTAGACAAATATTGTGCAAACCAGCAGAAAGCATTCCCTGTGCAAAAAATATCTGATTCAATGATTGAAATAAATGATGACATTAATGTAAAAGGCTATTTTTCTTCAGTCAAAACAATTAACTTCAGTAACAAACATTTATTGAGTTGACATGGGTTCAAAAATAATGACAATAAAAAAGCTTTTATTTAGTTTCAAATCAATGATATTAATTTGTTTCTAAACCCATTATTGCTGAATTCAATACTTTTTAAAAATTAACTTCATAATCTTAAAGTCATAAATAAATCTTTTGTGTTTTTAAGTAATAAATAAAGCTTCTATACTTTGGTGGGTCATGCATCTTAATTTGCAAATGATCCATTTTCTGCTTTTTGATTATAGCTTATATCCAGGGTTAAATTACATTGCAACAAATTACATTGCAACAAATTACATTGTAATGAAAGCTTTCTTTAGAGCCAGAGACTTTTAACTCTCATTGCCCCTACTTCAAATAATATTTGATGTAACAAAACTCTAATATAAGGAAAGTTTGATCCCTTGAAAGTTTTATAAAAGTGGTTTACCTAAATTTATTTATAGTTTTTCTGAAAGCTATGATAAGAACAGTTTTTGAGCTAAAACATGGTATATATACGCAAAGGAATAAATTAAAGCCATATGTCTAAAAGTTATGAAACAGTTGGACTTGTGATTTACATAGATTAAATATAGATAAAAGATCAAACACATTTAATCCTTTTATTTCCATCTAGATTTTTGTTTTGTGAATAAATAGGCATAAGGGGAATGTTTAGATATGTTACTGTTTGTAAGATCTACAATTATTCTTCAATTACCATCCAATGTTTCTAGTACCCCAGCCCTGATGAAAATTGCTTCTTATATTTAGTAACAAGAGTATTGAATGATTAAAAATCTCCATGCCTCTTCTCTTACAGTTTTCCATAATGGGTTATATGATCAGACATCCATGCATGCAGGCTATATGAATAACTTGTTGATAACAATAGCGAAAGATAACTTTTTGTTATTACAAGATGATTTAATAAAACAGTTATTAGCAGTAATGTAAAATAATTTTTTTCAATAGACCTATTTATATTATTTGTGCTTGTTAGAAAGCACAAAATTATAATCCTACTGGTAATTAGTAATCAAGTTGATGAAAATGCTGATATTTAGCATGTCATACTTATAAAAAAATTCACCATTTCTCTCTCCCTTCCTTCCTTCCTTCCTTCCTTTTTTTCTTTCTTTCTCTTTCTTTCTTTCCTTTCCTTCTTTCTTTCTTTCTTTCCTTCCCTCCCTCCCCTCCCCTCCCCTCCCCTCCCCTCCTCTCCTTTCTTTTGCAGTTTCCCTCTTGTTGCCCAGCTGGAGTGCAATGGTGCAATCTCAGCTCACTGCAACCTCCACCTCCCAGGTTCAAACAATTCTCCTAGTCTCACCCTCCCAAGTAGCTGTGATTACAGGCACGTGCCACCATGCCCAGCTAATTTTTTTTGTGTGTTTAGTAGAAACAGGGTTTCACCATGTTGATCAGGATGATCTCGGGCTCCTGACCTCAGATGATCCACTCACCTCAGCCTCCCAAAGTGCTGGGATTACAGGTGTGAGCCAACACGCCAGGCTGAAATTCACCATTTCTAATGTAGATATAGAGCCACTAGAAATCGTGGTGAGGGAGGTTAACAAAGTACACACTTGATAGTCCATTTTTTCCAAAGAAATGGGAAGCAGAGGCATTAGTTGGAGATGTGTTATAAAACTTTAGGAGACTGAGAGCATTTTGGAGTGATCTCTGATGAAAATAAAAGAAAAACCTGGTCATGGGCAAGAAAAAAATTCAATTATATTTTGAGCCCCCTAACGTTGGAAGAGCATATATTTAAATGGAATCTTGAAATGCCATAAATATTTAAACACCTAATATGTGCTTCGTTGTTCTAGGCATGAGGGATACAACTAATATTTTATGTAGTTCATCTTATGGAGGGATAACATTCATGGCATTTTTTCTGGTGTAAGAATAAAGAAGGCTGGTTGTTCAATTGCTCCAGATTGAAAAAAAAATTGAGAAGCAAATATGGGAGAAAGGCAAAAATTTCATTCATTTCATATCAAGAAATATTTACTAAGCACCGTAATATCTCAACTACTTTGATAGGAGTCAAGAATTTAAGAAATAAAATCTCTCTTCTAGGAGAGCTTGTAGTTTACTGGGAAAGACAGAAACGATAGCAGATCTTGTCACAAGCATGTGGTCGGTACCACGATGGCTATAACAGCAGAGTGTGCAGGGGCAGAGGCCCTTATCTCAGACTGAGAAAGTGCCAGGAGATGATGCCTAGGTATGGGGATGTCAGAGCCAAATCTATAGACGGTATGGCAACCTTCTGTAAGTCCCCAGGACATAAAACAGCCAAATGGAATCCTTGCAGAGAACTGTAAAAGTAGAGTTGATCCTTTTTCTTCACTGAGGGTGAGGCAGGCAGGGCCTGGCAATGAGTCTGGGGGTACCAAGGAGATCGTATAAGGCCTTGGAGGTGAGCACAGCTAAAAAGATAGATGAGGTGATCAATTATAGCGTCAAAGCTGGGAAGCAAAGGCCTTGAAGCTAGGAGAGCTCTGACAGGCTGGAAACCATTTAAGGAATCAAAGACCTGGTCTCTCTATGTGGAAGAAGAGAAAGAGCAGTGAGAGCTTCCAGGAAAGTTTGAGATAGGCCGAGTGGAATGCCTGA
Organism: Cacajao melanocephalus; assembly: GCA_963573385.1. Classification (NCBI taxonomy): domain Eukaryota; kingdom Metazoa; phylum Chordata; class Mammalia; order Primates; family Pitheciidae; genus Cacajao; species Cacajao melanocephalus. The sequence goes on from CAUYLG010065526.1 coordinate 227,009, forward strand.
GTTTAAAGAGACGGACAAGGGCTTACACTATGGGCGGAGAAGGTTCAGAATGTCTCCAGGTTCAAGGCGCTTGAAGGGGCTAGAAGTGAGGATCACTGGAGCCAAGGAAGACTAAGAACTCATGTATTGGCTGGATCAGTAACATGCATTTTGTAATTTCTTGGAATGTGTCAGGAAGTGGACTCAAGAGGAGAATTGTAAGTTGGAGACTAGACTAGCCAATGATTATGAGGCAATAACCTGAAGTCAATTGATTATGGTTATATGAGGGAAGGAGGGTTGGCTTAGCTAGATGCCATGGACTTTAAAAGCAAAGGATTTTTCTGTAAAGCTTTCTCCAAGCCCTTGGGATTCTGCCGGGTACCTCCTGGTCCCCAGAGAAAGGTATACATTGGAAGCCCTAACAGATAACTTGGTTAAGGCCTTCATCCTCTTCAGTCTTATCTGGGTGTTAGGCGTGTCTGCATAAACATGAGAATGACAAGTAAATGACAAGTGTGCACAGTAAACCAGTGCTTGATCTAGGACCAGAATGAAAAGATTTTTGCCTGAACTGTGTTACACTAGACTTCACTGTTTTTGTTTGATGTGTATATGTAGATGTCTTGTTCAGACAGTGTTTTTCAATAAGAAATTATTTCAATACAAAAGTACTGGTGAAAATTATCTTCTTAGAATTGTAATTACACACCTTAATGAAGCCTTGCGGATAGTAAAAGCATTCTCTCAGCCCTGGGATTTTCTCTAGGCTTCTCACACTAAAGTCATGATGCTGAGGTAGTTTATCACCCGGAACATTACTACAGATTCCTAAATTTGATAAAGTTTATTTCAATACACGGAGATAGAAACGTTGCTCACTGAAGAGCTGAGCCACGTGTCCAGGACATATTCTTAAGGGACAAACGTGGATCAAATGCGATAAAAATGTTCAGCCTGCTGCAGGTTTCTAGATATTGACTGCTTGTCTTTGTATAGATAAGGCATCTGGTTGATTGATTATTCATTTTAATTTCAATGTTTTGATATCCTATTATTACAGATTCTCTTTTCTTAACCTCCCCAAATTGAATCTAGTCCTACGATGTTGAGTTTCTGAGAACCATCTCTACCTAAACCTTTCAGGTAGCTTTCCCAGAACTTCTTAGGCTTGCTAGTGTGACTGGAAGGGACGCAATAATTTACTTAGAGGTTTTCGTTGTTATAATGTTTTCATGGGAAGAATTGACTGGTTTTAATATTAGCTCTGAACAGTTGCTCTTCTAGCGATGTGATTTTTGCCTGACATCCATGTAACATCACTCCTGCTATTCAACTTTATAGTTTTACATGCTTTTATTCTTGCAAAAATGTCATTGCCAACATTACCATATTTTATCCTCAATACATCCTTTTGAGGCAGAACAAATGCTTTTCTTCTCAGTTTACTGATGAGGAAGCTGTTCCACATAGAGATGAAATAATTTTCTCCGGTTCTACAGGCGACATTGACAGAATAGAGGCTAAAACTTGAGTCCTCAAGCAATAGAATAGGCAAGGAAATTGCTCTCCTATCTTATACCACAAAGATAAAGATTTAGTTTACGTAATCTTCTAATTCCAAATTTGGTTTACGTATTTACTTATTTATTTATTTATTTTGTTTGTTTGAGACAGGGTCTTGCTCTTTCACCCAGGCTGGAACGCAGTGGCACAATCACTGCTCACTGCAGCCTGGAGCTCCTGGGCTCAAGTGATCCTCCAACCTCAGCCTCTCAAGCAGCTGGGACTATAGGCATGTGCCACCACACATAGCTAACATACATATATATATTTTATATTTGCTAATATATATTAATTAAATATGAATAATAAATTAGTATTTAATATTCACATAATATATTAATTTATAATATATATTGAATATATACATATTCACTATAACACAATCAAAATGTTCAGCCTGCTGCAGGTTTCTAGATATTTCCTGCTTGTCTTTGTATAGATAAAGCATCTGGTTGATTGATTATTCATTTTAATTTCAATATTTTGATATCCTATAATTACAGATTCTCTTTTCTCAACCTCCCCAAATTGAATCTAGTCCTACAATATAATATGACATATTTTATAATATAATTATAAATATTATATATTTATATATTTTATAATATAGTTATAAATATATATTTATATATTTTATAATATAATTATAAATATATATTTTATAATATAATATGTTATATTTTATATTTTATTATAAACATTATATTTTATATTATAAATCTTGAATGCAAGAGAGAAGATACATCTTCCTAAGCTATCTTTGTACTTAGAAGAGTAAAATATGTCCAAATGTATTTCTAAAATGAAGACAATAAAAATATATAAAATTAAGACAAAAAAGACTTTACAGCCTGATACAGACTGAGAGGGCCTCCAGTCCCTATGGGACTGTGCTAAGACACATGTATCAGTCTGTGGTGAGGAGTTTTTTTGGCAGTGAATATCTATCAAAGGATCATAAAAAGTCAGCAACCTCCATATTCATTTTTAAATGCTAATTTTCAGATTTTGCTTCAAGAAACATGAAATATTCACATTTATACTCATTTTTCAGAAACTGGTATCTTCCTCTTTTAGTGATGCCTGAGAGGACATTCATGAAGATAGCTGTGATCACTGACAAATGGAACATTCATATTTTTTCTTCATGACCTATCTTATATACTCTCTCAATGATTATGCAATGGATTTACCACATATATAGCTCAATCATCAAAGATAAGGAAGAAGTAGTTTTTTGTTTGTTTTATTGTTGTTGTTTTTTGAGACTGAGTTTCCCTCTGTTGCCCAGGCTGGAGTGCAGTGGCACAGTCTCAGCTCATTGCAACCTCTGCCTCCTGGGTTCAAGCAATTCTCCTGCCTCAGCCTCCCGAGTAGCTGAGATTACAGATGCCTGCCACCACGCCAGCTAATTTGTGTATTTTAGTAGGGATGGGGTTTCACTATGTTGGCCAGGCTGGTCTCAGACTCCTGACCTCAGGTGATCCTCCCATTTTGGCCTAACAAAATGCTGGGATTACAGGCGTCAGCCACCATGCCTGGCCAGGGAGAAGTAGTTTTTTAATAGCACCCTCTCTTAACCCCTAGCCATGGGCAAAAGGAAACCATCCAAATGCGATAGAACTCCCTTATTTTATTTTCATTTTTTCACCAAGCGTTCCCCTAAATTGCCATTCCTTGCCAGCTGTGGCACATGTGATATTTCTCATTAAGAATCAACTTTCTTAAACTGGAAATATCATTTTCTTACTATTTATTGATATAGTTTTAGAGGAATCCTCCCATTTTGGTTGGTAGCTGTTCAGTTGGGTTTAAATGTGATGCACTTGTTGGCTGCTTAGCCCCGTGAGGACTGTGCTGAGACAGACTTACTCAGGCTTCCTTTGAACACAGAAATGAAAATCAATAAACAATTTGAACTTCTTCGAGGAGAATTTTTCTCCTCTAATGAATATACAAGCTTGGTTACAGCTTAATTCAAAGATTGAATTTAGTGAGTGTTTTTGCCTGCACCGTAAGCATGACAAACAGAAGTCTCAAGTGACATGCCCCACAGGAGACTTAATGTTTAAAAAAAAAAATCATCATACTCTCCCACCTTAAGCCCACATAAAAACAAGACAAGTCAACTGTAATAATATTTACTCGCATCAGAGTCTTGAAAAATGGTCCAGCAAGTGTCCAGTGATAAAATGTGTGCTGTCTACACACAAAAAGTTTTGAAAGTAAAAAATACACAGACAAACAAAAAGAGCTCAATGAGCTCAAACAAGTACAAATTTTATCAGTTAGGATTTTTTTTGTTTTCAAGTAACAGAAAACTCAACTCCAGCTTTGGTTAAGTCTCCAGCCAGAGGCTCCTGTGGTGTTGCAAAGGCTCCCTCCTTTTCTTCCTTCTGTTCATTTCTTGTTGGTGTCAACTTCATCTGTATTCTCCATGTGAAAGCAAGGCATTTCACGTGACAGCAAAATGGCTTCCAAGGAACAGAGTCAAGCTTTTTTTTCCCGTAATAGCTGAAAAAAAGAAGCCCAGGTCCTGCCCTTTGAAGAGGGTCCTGAATAGAGTTGCATGCTCATTCCTATCTCTGTGGCGGGAGAGATAGGATGTACTAATTCACTAAGGCCACATCCTGACATCACAACCTGAAATGAAGTGTGGGATTTATACCCTTTCAAGGCAAGTATTGAGGTGTCTGTCAGAAGCGATTTTTCAGAAGAAATTCAAGATACTATTTTACCAGAAGACTGGTGAGAAGATACTTAATGACCAAAACCACTGGTAGAGACAGGTAAAACAGGTTTGAAGAATGTTTACTAAATTAGTTCATGCTACTGCTAGAATCATCTTTAAAAACTGTGGTGATAAGTTGGCCTGTACCCATAATTTATCACCAGAAACTTATAATATTAAGCACACAGGTTAATGAATGATAACATTTTAAAAAATGTAAGAATAAAAATGCAACTGTATGAACACCAAGCCAATACTACAAATAAAATGAAATTAACTACTTTACTTACAAATAAGATCTATTACAAATACCTGTGAAAAACAAGATTGCACATGTCTTCTTATAAACAATTCCAGAGCCATACTTTCCTTTTTGTTTATAGTATCTTATCATTAAGTTCCTGATTTTTCTGCATGGTTTAGCAATATACTAACTGGAGCCACAAAAGGGAGAAGATGGTATATTTTGTACTTCACCCTCTTTTTCATATTTTCCCCTGGTAAAAGACAAGGGGTATGCAGAGCAAGGAATCTGCTGAACTGACCTTTCTTTATCCTGTGTAAATCAGACAAAACATCCTTCTCCTGCTTTATGGCAAGGCCAGCTGAAAAACTCCGCAAACAAGATTAATTCAGCTGATTAATGATGGATGATGGTTTTGAGGGGTTTACAGGTGGAAACAAACCACCTGTCTTCTTGACACTGGAGAAAATAGCAGTTATTTATTCTAGTCCCAGATTCTTGCTTTGACTCTTATCTACTGTTAGTATCTGTAGCAGTTTAAAAATGTTTCCACAAATTCTTCAACACAACTCCATCTAAATGTCGGAACCTAATTCCCATCCCCTTGCATATGGGGTGGCCTTACTGACTTATCTTTAATAAATAGACTATGACAAAAGTGATAGTCTATCTGTCTTAAGGTCATACAAAGGATTGCAGCTTCCTTTTTGCTCTTCGGCCTTTGGGCCCTTCACTCTGAAGGAAGCCACCTGAAATATCAAGAGGAGACTTAAGCAGCCACAAGAAGAGGTTCTTTTGTTAAAGAACAAAGCTCTTCTGCCTACAGCCAGCAAGAGACTGTGGCTTCCATCCTCCAGCCATGTCAGTGTGCCATTTTGGAAGTGGATATTCAGCCCCAGGCAATCTTTCATTTGACTACAATCTCAGCCTATATCTGACTTCAACATTGTAAGAAACTCTTAACCAGAACCACCCAGCTAAGATGTCGCCAGATTCATGACTCTCAGAAAATGTGTGCCATAATCAATTGTTGTTTTAAGCCACTAAGTTTGGAGGTAGTTTGCTACGTAGCAACAGACAACTAATTTAGTATTCAATCTCATTTCCCATTGCTCTTCAAGACGCAAATTCTCCTGACATTCATCAACCAATAAGTTAGTCAATCAGCCAACCAAGTATGTGTTTACTACTCACTCTTGCTATGCCCAGCATAATCTCAATTTTTAACTTCAGACCCTTTCCTATCTTATCTTCCCAGACTAATCCTATCAGAACTCATGTCTTCCTTCATAAAATTTCTGATTTTCTAGTCAGTAACACATAGTTTAGCCCCAGATGTTGCCTTAATTGGCTTATATATATTTGGCCATTTTCCCAAAGGGCAGGGGTATGCAGATTTTAAAATATTCCTAAATGCATTTTTGGACTCAATAAGTCTTGATTAACTGAAGGAGAAAATTGGATCATTGAAATTTCTAAGTGTCTCTGTATTGGAGCAAGTGCTGCGTTGCAGTTCCAGGCAGGGAACAGTCTGTTTTGCCCATGTTTACATTCCCACTTTATCCTCGCCTAAAGCAGAGGTCAAGAAACTTTTTCTGTAGAGGGCCAGAGAGTAAATATTTCAGCTTTGTTGATCATATGCAATTACTCAACTTTGCTATTATAACACAAAAGAGGTGACAGACAAAAAGTAAATGAATGGATGTGTCTGCCTTCCAGTAAAACTTTATGTATAAATACAAGTGGCAGGCCAGTTTGGGCCTACCTTCTAGGATGGTATTTTTCAACATTACTGCATCAAAAGAATCATCTGCAGAGCTTTTAAAGTAAACACACTTACCAGCAAATGTGTTTTTAAAAACACCTCTGAAAATTCTTATAATCTGATAAACTTGGAAAACCTGGGGAAAACAATCAACCTTACTGTGTCCTTTGCGCTAGGAGTACTTCATAGAGATGTGAGGCAGGAATCAAAAATTGCATTTCTTGATGGCTGTGATTTCTGTGACTTCATAGGGCCACATGCCTCATCTAAGGACCAACTATTAGGTTTCTCAAACTACACAGCTGTGTTTTTCTTATGTCAGGGAAGACCAACAATGGATAAAGTAATCACTTCCCCATTTCATTAAGGAAAAGTTAATGAAGAGCCAAGAAAAGCCCAAGAAAAGTTTTCATATTTTACTTGGATCTGCTTCTTTAAAGGATGCATTCACACTACTTACCGTTCTTCATGATGTATAATTTTCTGAAAAAGATAATTTCTTTGAAAGATTAAGATTTTGAAAATGTAGAATTCAGCTACATGACATGAAACCATGTGTAGAGCAGAAACACTTAAATCTGACCAAAGAAGTGACTGTTATCTGCAGTGCTATGCTAGGATTTCAAATGTGAGGTTTATCTATTTAAAATAAAATTAGAACTGTAATTTTTGAAGGGGTTTCCAGTGTGCGTTCTAGCCCTGTCCTAGTCCAATTTAGCTAGTTATATAGTATTTTAGGTAAGACTGTCTCTCCTTTTCTTTTTGCATGAGTGATTTTGTTTACTAATTTCAATAAGCATAATCAAAGAGGAAAACATATCCTATTAATTGACCCTAATTCTCCCATACAAATCTTTAGGTATAACTATCATAGATGTAGATGTATATAGAGCTTGGTTTAATTTCTTAACCTCAACAGTACTAACATTTTCGACTAGAAACTTTTTTGTTGTAGAGGAAGCTTTTCTGTGCATGGTAAGGTGTTTAGCACCGTCCCCTACCCTCCATCTGCTAGATTCCTGTAGCACCCTCAAGTTGTGACAATCAAAAACGTCTCCAGACACTGCCAAATGTCTATAGGGTCAAGGATGGGTGGGGGAGGCAAAATTACCCCAGTTAAAAAATCACTGATGTAAAGAGTGTGTATATATATACCCTAAGCAAAGTGGAGAATAGAGACTGTTTTCCAGTCATCTTATATTAAGCTCCTGCCCTCAAATATTTTCCTGAAATAGATAAGCAAAAGAAGAGCTCGTTCAAGCTATAATTATTCAGGCAATTGACTCAATTCGCCTCTTTACTTTACATGTGAGAACACCAGCAGTGATACTTTTCTCTCCTGGACAAACTGTGCAGGGCACCAATGCTTCAGAACACCTGAGGACCATCATTTGTGGGATCCCTCAGTAATGATTTTATAACACCCAGATGCTAGAAGAAACATTTGCATGCACTGACCCAGGCTCACTGCATTTTAACAAGTCTGCACCCAGAGAATTTAAGAGAGTATGAGCAAGAACTAGGCAGCATGCACCATCTGGTGTTTCAAAAAATGTATACCATAAGCCCAATTAAGAACTTATATTTAGACTATTTATGAATTGGCTTATTTTGAATGAAATAGAAGAAGCCTAACCTAAAAATAAATGAGCTGGCTCAGAACTTTCTCTTAAATTGAATATCCTATTATTTCATGATAATGGGATTTTATAGAATTCAACCTAAGGGATGTTATGGGCTGAACTGCATTTCCCCAAAATTTGTATGTTGAAGTCCTAATGCTCAATATCTCAGAATGTAATTATATTTGAAGATGATGTCTTTATTTATTTATTTTTTATTTTTGAGATGGAGTCCCGCTCTGTTGCCTAGGCTGGAGTGCAATGGCACAATTTCAGCTCATTGCAACCACCACCTCCTGGGTTGAAGGGATTCTCCTGCCTCAGCCTCCCAAGTAGCTGGGATTACAGGTGTCCACCACCACGCCCAGCTAATTGTTGTATTACTAGTAGAGACGGGATTTCACCATGTTGGTCAGGCTGGTCTCAAACTTCTGACCTCAGGTGATCCACCCACCTTGGCCTCCCCAGGTGCTGGGGTTACAGGTGTGAGCCACCATGCCTGGCCTGAAGATGAGGTCTTTTTTTTTTTTTTTTTTTTTAGACAGAGTCTCTCTCTGTCACCCAGGCTGGAGTGCGGTGGTGCGATCTTGGCTCACTGCAACCTCCGTCTCCCAGGTTCAATCAATTCTCCTGCCTCAGCCTTTTGAGTAGCTGGGATTACAGGAGTGCACCACCACACCTGGCTAATTTTTTATATTTTTAGTAGAGACAGGGTTTCGCCATGTTGGCCAGGCTGGTCTCTTAACTCCTGACCTCAGGTGATCTGCCTGTGTTGGCCTCCAAAATTGCTGGGATTACAGGCATGAGCCACCACACCCGGCCAAAGATGATGTCTTTAAAGTCATAATTAACTTAAATGAAGTCTTTAGGTTGGATCTTAATTAAATGTTACTGGTATCCTTATAAGAAGAAGACATTTGGACGCAGACATGCACACACACAGAGAAAAGACCATGTGAGGACACAGTGAGAAGACGGTCGCCTGCAAACTGAAGAGAGAGGCCTCAGAAGAAACCAAACCTGCTGACATCTTGATCTTAGATTTCTAGCCTCCAGAAGTGTGAGAAACAAATTTTTGTTGTTAAACCCCCAAGTCTGTGAGCTTTTGTTATGGCAGCCCTAGAAGACTAATACAGACACCATGCATAGTGTTGAACATGTAATAGAATCACAAAAAATGATCATAGTTGTTGATATTTTTTATTATTTCATCAATATTATTTTCAATTAATTTCTAAAATCCTTTACTGAGTGTGTACCCCCAGATTCTTTGCTGTATGCTTGGGGATACCAATGTATGTAAGACAGTGTCAACACTGCAGTAGGAAAGAAAAGCAAGCCAGTTTAGAATACAAAATGTAAAATAGCTTACTTAAAAGATGAAATTGTGTATGTGCCATTAGAGAAATCTACTTTCACTACCTTTTAATTGCAGCGTCAACGTCTAAAAATGTTTTTTTTTTAATAACTTCTTTGATAGCAAAACCTGACCTAAACTAAACTCATTTGATGGCAAGACTTGGCCTTAAGCTATTAAGGTCTTACTTGATCCCATTTTGTTTGAATATTTTTGTTTCTGTTTGATTGGCTGTTTCTTTGCTGCCCCTCATGAAGTGGTGGCTCTGTAGTAATCTATCACTCTGTCTGGCTTCCCCAGCTTCCCTTTCTCACTTCCTTCACTCTCAATGCTCTGAAATTTCACCTCCACAGTAAAGCAGCAAAGCTTAATTCCTGTCCCAGTCTCTGTTTTCTAAATAACCAGGTCAAAGATAATTGCTACAATGTTTTTAAAAGCATACCTACAGGAAAGGATTTGGAAATGGAACTCCCGGTGTGTGTGAAAGCCACAGGGAGGCCAGTGTAGTTGGTGAGTAGGATGAAGTAATTCACGGCAAGCAGCAGCATCGCAATGAATGCAGTCATGGTTAACTGAGATGAGATGGAAGCGAAGGAGAGGACTTTGAGAAATCAATTAGCGGAAACACTTAATGTTATGGGAGCAATTATAAGATTGGTAAGTGCAACATTTTGATGGAGTTGAAAACCTGCAAAAACATAAAATAACAGGCTAAAGGTAGTTAGCATTTAACATAAGGCATACTCTAAAAGCCACAGAGTCTCTATGGAAAATTTGAAAGAGACTCTAAACTCATGTGTCTATGAGACAGATGATGCTGAAAATCAGATCCATGGTTTGTGTTGTAAAGTGGTAGAATTGGAAAAGACTAAATGCAAAGAGCTTTGAGGTGTCCTATGACAGAGCATTGCCTCTAACCGGGGAAAAGTGGGACTCTTGAGACCTAGTATGAAAACATTTAGGACAAGCCTGAGACTCTTGAACCCCCAGATTTCCCTAACTGTCCTGACCAGCAGAAGCAGACTCTATTTTATTGCTAGAAGAAAATAGCCTCCCCTTTCCTAAAGATCATGCAGCGACCACATGGGAAGTAGTTCCCTTGCAAGATGATGCCCGTTATCCTCAAATTCCATCTGCGGGCTTACAGAATGCCTTAGCCATCAACGTGATGACCCATATACCATAACCTCAGACTAAATGGCTACTTTTATAACAAAGATATGATAGTTGGCTTATGACCATAAGAGCGACTGGTTTTACCACCTACCCCCTTGTCCAAAAGCAGTCAGCTGCTGACGACTAAGATGCAAGATGTGGGACATTGTGCAGGGTTGGGCTCTGTTTTCCAGCATACACCATATTTATTAAGCCAGAGGATGATATATGGAATTATTTCTCTAATATTAGAATACATGGATTTGGGAAACAATGAAAGTTGGAACGTCCCTTCTCACACCCAGTGACTCACTTTTGGAGTTTATATTTTATGCACCTGCAGCCTAAGGCTCTACCAGGACAAAGTCCTTGTTGTCAGAGGTAGAACACTTCCTCCAGAGGAAACAGCATGAATTCATCTGAACTGGAAGCTTTGACTAACACTTGACCACTTTGGGCTTCTCATGCTAGCACATCAGCAGGAGTTGCTGGAATAATTGTAGCTGATTATCATGAAGAGCAATTGACCCTGATTACCATAAGAAGTTGGGCCTGCTACTAGACAATGCAATTAGACAGGGAGAAGTATGTCTGGATCCCAGAGGAATCTTTTTTTTTTTTAATTTCCAGGCCTAGTAATACTGTTAATGGACAATGACAGCAATTGCATCCCAATAAAGAAGGGCAACCAATGTCTTAGACTCCTTGGGGACAGAGGTTCAGGTTATCCCATCAGGATTTAGGTTTTTCAAGAGTTTGAGAAGGGTTATTGCTGTGAAAGGACTAAGTAATTGTCTGGGTTTATGATTGTCCTCTCAGGAAGAAATAAGAATGTCTTATCACACACAGGCGCACACACACACACACACACACACAAGGCCTTATATTGAAGTATGCAAACTGGACATAAATTGGGAGAATGTGTGGTTCACAGCATAACTGAATTAAGCATTTCTTATTTACTCAGATTTTCTCAGCCTCATCTGCCTTCTAGAACCTCTGCTACTCGTTCTGCCAAAGGCAACACTTTGACCTAAATCTGTGGTGCTGCAACCTGAGCCCTATCAACCTCACACCCAAGTTTCTGACTTCTCCTTCTACTTACAGATCTGATGACATACCACACCACAAAATGAGGAATCTAGCTTCTCAAGTAGTTGTCAAAGGGGCCCAATTATACGCCCAGTAGTGGAAGATATTTACATACTTAAACGATTAAATTTGACCAATGGGGAAAGGAGATGAAAAACAGTCAAGTAGATAAATTTCTTCTCTCTCTAAGGAACTTCTTATATGCATGTTTTTTCAACAGCCTATGGGAATATACACTGTGCAGTCTAGTGATATAATGGAACGGACTCTTTTAAGTTTTTAAGAGCCAATTGTATACATCCCTTTCCAACTGCATTTAGTGATGTCACATTGGTAGCTTAAAATCAGCTATGGTTGGACTATTTACACCATGGAAATTGGCAAACACCACACTCTGTGGAGGGATAGTTAAATATTTACTGTACACACCACTGAGCTTAAATGACACACTCGCTGACTGACTGGCTATGTCTCTTCATGGCAGTGGTTCTAGCTGTAACACATCACCTTGCATTGCTACTCAGCCTTTCCTGCCTCATTTCCCTTTTACTTTACTCTGCCACTGTGTATCACTTCCCAAACAAATGATCAACATTTAATCTATGCTCAGCCTTTGTTTACTAGGAACCTCTGCCTAAGGCAGGAGTTAAATGGAGTTGAGTAAAAGGATTTCAGACCTTTGTTGAAACTAGGGAACTCAGGATATTGTGGAACCCATTTTATACTATGGAAATACCTTCTAGCAACCACATGCCAACTTGGTGGTAAGAGTGAAGAAGATGATCACTGGGACATATTCATGTTTGAATAAATGAGAGAGGTCCGCTATGAAACAGATTCCAGGATTGTGGTATTTCACTAGTTGAGATGGTGGATCTGGATTCAAGAGTGCCTAATGGAGATAAATACGGGACAGGGCAGAAGACTGGGAGATCAGAACCAAAACGCATTGGAGATGCCCATGAGAGCAAAAGGCATGAATAATAAATACAAAAGAGTGAGAAATTTCTTGGAAAATAAAGTTTTCTTGGGTTTTCTCTAAAATACATACAAACAAATATTTTATTTCACATATATTAATCTACCATTTGTGTTTGCATGTATTTTCCTCTAGCCATTGGGGTCTTCTTGCTGTTCCTTAAATAAATCAACCTCAAGTGCCTGGAAGAGTCAATGCCCAGATATTCATATGGCTTTTTCACTCAATCATATGAGGCTACAGCTCAAATATCACCTCCTCCGAGAAGTTGTCTGGGAGTGCCCTGTCTAGAATAGCCCAGTTCTATTTTCTCACTCAGCTTTAGTTTTCTTCTTACCCCTTATCACTGTCTGGCATTATTTTGTTATTTTATTATGTGTTTATTGCCTGTCTTCCTGAGTAGAGTTCAAACTCAATGAGGGCAGAGACATTATCCGTTTTAAATCCAGAGCACTTACAATAGTGTGGAGCACGTAGTATATCCTTTATAAATGTTTGTAAAGTAAATTAATAATTATTTACTATGAATTAATCAATTTGTTTATAATTAAATACATATTTTAAATGATGAATAATAATGAATTAAGACCCTGTGTTTGCCTAGGTCTCTCCTAGGCAGGGAGACCATGAAGTTTAAGGCTTAATTCCAACCTCTGAGTAGTTTGCAGTTTCACTGAGGTCATAAGACATACACAAGCAACACATAAACAAACACACTGCAGATTAGTGTGTGATAATCTATCAAGTTTATTATGAGAAGTACCTTTGACAACGTCATAAGATTCCAGAAGAGAGAGAATGCTGTGCATTGGTGCAAGCAGAGAGATTTTTGGAAGAGGTAGGGTTTAATCACAATCGGCTTGATATAGGGGGTAAAGAATTGGCTTGTTATAGGGGGTAAAGGAAAGAAAGGAATATTGTTTTGGTACCCCTTTCAAGCTCTTATGAGTATTGAATATGTTTAGTACAAGCAACGTACTGAGACCCCAAACAAGCAACCTATTAAGACCCCAAAATGATTACTTGCTATTTGTCCACTTACTTTGTCTATATCACACACACACACACACACACACACACACACACACACACACACACATCTAGGAGATTAGATGTGAGTTTAAGTTAATGTTCAAGCAGCTGTGTGTTATATTTTGAGCTCTCTTGTTAATGAGATGAATAAATATTGATTGGTTTAAGTGAAATAAGGAACACTAATTCAAGTGCTGAACTATGTCTGTATACCACTTCAGGAAGGGAAAAATAAGATAGATTGTGTTTGTCAGGGACTGACTGATGTCCGGTCCAATGTCCTCACTTGGTGTCAGCCTCTGATAAAAATGAAGCCAGTTGATTTATTCGAGTTTTTTTCACTCTATTTGACAAAAAAACATTTAAATTGCCCTCATCAATTCTACTCTTTTATCCTGTTTTCAGCTCTTATTTGTGCTGTCTTATACTCTCAGCACTGCTCAACACTGGTTTAAATTTTCCGTGTTTTAACTTTAATTTTTTTTAGTCCAAGAAATTCATACACTCTAAGATTATTTCTTTATCTTGGTTTTTAAAATTAGTAACTTAAAAATCAAAACTTTTGTTACCAGCACCTGAGGGTTTAAGTGAGAGTCAGTTCATAGATGCAGTCTCTCACAAAATACATTTTTCTTCTTGAGCTGATTTACAGATTTGTGTAAGGCCAGGAGCCTTTCTCTTTTCAGTTTCTGTGGTGGGATCATGTCTTTATCAGAGGCCCTTGAAGGAATGTTGCTTTTCTTAGTGATGTAGGAACAGAAAAAGCTAGAAAAGTCTTTTATTTCTAAAGCTATTTATCTAGCCCATAAATATCGGACAGATTAGCAACACTACACTGGACATTAGAACAATATCAACTCATTGAGGGATTTGTGCTAGTTTTCTTCTCTTATAGAAAAGGAAGATGAATTCAGTTCTTACTAATATTTACCAAAGCCTCTGGAAATTACTCAAAGGTAAGACATTCTGAGAGGAAAACACAAATTTCTCTTTTGAGTTTAGGAAAATGTTTAAATATATTCAATAAGCAGTTTCCAGAAGTTTGATGGTGAGAAGAGTAGTTCCAAGAGAAATAAAGAACCAAGTTAGACCAAACGAGCAAATCATGGTAAACTTAAATACTCATGGAAGACAAGCCAAGTAGGTTATTACTATTAAAGGTTTTAAGAAACTTGCACTCAGCAATAAAGGAAGAATAGTAAGTACTTGGAAGAATAGATTAGCATTGAGTGTTAATGAAAAAGTCTCTGAACGAATGAATGAGTCAGCAAATCCTACAGAATTTTGCTTCTTATTGGTTAAAATACAAACATCTGTAAAAACCTAGATTTATAGCAGCAAGATCTGTGGATTTATATTCCTGAGTGATGTAATCCCATGGCTCTATTTGCTGAAAAATATTCCTACTTGAGGCCAGAAGGATTAATATTGCTTTTCTGGTAATACACCAAGAAACAGTCTGATGTACTTTAAAACAAAGAAATACAACACTTAGAGTGTTGTACAGGTAACATTGCTCCAGGAAACACATTTGCCTGTCAAAGCCAAATAGTAATCCTAATTTAATGAACATCATCAATTTGCTGAGCCCATCGGGGAATGAAAGAGTCTTTAGGGAAAGTCTGAAAATGAACTGTACCAATGTATTACACAGCTTTTTATTTAGGGTGAAGTGCCTGAAATACTTGACCAAAAGATTCAAGAGTTCCTTCAAAAGTGAGTTTGTTATCCAAGATTATGCCTTCGATGTTGAAGGAAGAGGAAATAGTTATCTGTATATTAAATGTACTTGCCCTGCTCCCAGGCCAGTTACTTATATCTTTGTATGATAAGGTCACTGCAAGATATACTTGCTTTAAGGAACAAAAACTCTTGTGCACAGTCATAAAGAAACAATATTCGATTCATTCATTTATTCATCATTCGTCATTATTATCTCTCTTGCCATCCAGATCCTCCAGAGACAGGTATGTGTGCAATTTGCACAGGGAGATGAGGGCTATATTAGTGCTACGAAAAAAGGACTATGGGAGCATAGACGAAAAAAGTGCCTAAATCTGCCTGAGGTATTGGCCCTTTTATAGAGAACTGCATTCCACAAGGCAAAATCCAGAACACTTAAAACAAGTATTTTCTGGAATATCTTGTTTTTCATGGTAATGGCAGCTGTGGGGTTCACTGAGCAAGCCTTAATCAGGAGCCTGCGTCAAGCTGTGCGTGGGCCTTCAGACAGCCCTTCTGACCTCTCAGATGCCAGGGGCCATGTTTTCTCCTCCTGACATCCTTTCCTGGCAGTCATTGTTGATCTCAGGAGGGCGGGGGAGCGCACGCTTTCATAACTGCATTAAGCCGTACCAGCCCAGCTTAGGAAGACAGGTCTTGCAGTCAGCCTGCCCTGCCTGTTCCCTACCCCTGCTCTCCCTGGACAATACTTTACTGTTCTCTACAATTTGACATCTCCTTTTTCTGTAGCACTCTCTGGTGGTAGCTGGCATCCCCTTTTGTCTTAGAACTTTTAGAGTAGAAGTGCCCTTTCTTTTCCTCTTAGCCGGCACATGTGATTTCTGTACTTATATATTTGTCTTCTGTATTAATGAGGCTGGGCACTGTGGAGGACACATATGCACCCCTGTGTCAACATGTTGAGAGTGTCCAGGTCTACCTGGGGACTTCTCCAGTGTCCGTGAGCTGGTAAATTTTTCACACAAGGCCTGGAGCTCACAAGCAGCAGCCGAGGCTACTGGATGGGATCTCAAGTCATAATCTTCTCTAAATCGGGAGCTAAGATCGCACTTGTGGGTTTATTTCTTCCAGATCACTTGATAAATCATCTGTAGCCTATTGTGGGATGTGGATGGTTGTGGTAATTAAAGGGTGGAATGAATTAGGAGTAATTACATAACATGAACAAGGACAGAAGCCATATAAATCGTTCTGAAAATTTCTTCCTGGAAACTGGATTTGTGATATTTTATTGCCTTCCCCCAACATGCCAGTAGGCATCCTGAGATCGATAAAATTTCCTAAGATTCAATGAGCCACACTGATCTCTCTCTTTACACATTACCCTGGATCCCAGGGAGACTATGGTACTGAGCGGGGGTCCTGGTAATTCCAACTGCCATTTACTTAAAATAACAAGTGATCTGTGAACATCCTTATGCAGAGGCAAGAAGTGAGAAGCAGAATTAGGGAATAGGGTTTACTTCTTTAATACCTACTGCATTTGGTTTCTGAGGCTGCCGTAACACATTGTCATAAATTTCATGGCTAAAAGCAACAGAAATGTATTGTCTTTTGGTTCTGGAGTCCAGCAGTCTGAAGAAAGCTCTAGGGGAGAGTCTGTTCTTCAGCTCTTCCAGCTTTTGGTGTGTGTTCATATTTAATGTGGCTGCACCACTCTGATTTCTGCCTCTGTGTTCATGTTACCTTATCCTCTTTTGTCCATGTCTTCTCCTTTTCTGTCTCTTAGAAGAACACTTGTCATTGGGTTCAGGGCCCACCTGGACAGTCCAAGAGGCTCTCATCTCTAGATCCTTCACTTAATTACATGTGCAAAGACACTTTTTCCAAATAAGGTAACATTCACAGGTTCCAGGGATGTGGACATGGACCTGTCTTTGGGGTACAGGAATTATTCAGTGTATGTGTCAAGTTCTCTTCTAGATCTCTCTGCATATTACATTAACTTTGAATTTCAGAAATCTGTATCCTATGCATAGCTCTGCCACCAGCTGACTGTGTGACCTCAGAGTCATTTTCACCAGTCTGGGTTGCAGTTTCCTTGATTGTCAAATAAAAGAGTCAGATTAGAGGACATCTATAGTTTCTTCCAGGTCTTAACTTTTAGTAATTCTAGACAAAGGGCAGCCCTCCCCTTCCCCTCCGCCCCATCTAGAAGGGGCTCAGATAAAACTCTATCCAATAATACACCATGTTAATTGTGCCTCCTGGAGGTGCGCCATGTGCTTCCCCTCTCTGTCACCTCTGTTGACAAGAATCTCCCTTCCTCTCCCTGAGACAAACATTGGTATATGTAAGATCTGAGTCCCTACTTTAAGCCTTCCCTCCACCACCTAAGTACGATCTGACCATTTGTATTTTGATTCAAAGCTTTTATTCTCTGGTGTTTCTGTAACATAGAGCCAGGGCAATGTTAGCAATCCTGAGATTTAGTCCTACAGGAGCTAAACTACATTGGCAGAATGTTCTTTCTATGATGACCAGCACAACATCCATGAAAATGTTATCATCATAATGGTAATCATTGGTACATAATTTTCTATTAAAGGAATGGAAATAATAGAGTAGGAAATACAGAGCCTTAATTTTAGAAGGGTTGGAAGCATTTGGTTCAATTCTATATATGCACTTATCATCCACAATTTTCCAGATGCTGTATTAGATGTTAGGAATACAGATGAAGATGAGACCCAGTCCTTTCTTTTATGCAATCACCTTCTAAAAGAAGCAGAAACATTATGTTTGTACCCAAGCACTGGGACTCACGTAGGTGAAGCTAAAGAAAGTTCTCATGAAAAAAAAAAACAATTAACAAATTGAATCGGGGCTAAAACTGTGGAAAGGGACCAAGATGCAGAGCCAAAAACTGTTGGCTTCATTGGGAAATCATGAGAAAGCAGATGCCGGTTGCCCTGCCACTGAAACCCCAGAGGGTACAACTACTCGTGACCATCAAGGGATTAATGGTGCATTTAAATTGTTCCCACCAGAGGTTATATATGCACTGAGCCACAGTGGAGGCCAGAGCTGCATGAGACCTAATGGCAAACTCCCAAATCCCCCTGCATTTTTCTGAAGGAGGATTGATAACATCCAAAGATACCATGGCAAACAGTTCAGGCATTTGAACTCCAAGAAGGCCTCAGGTCCCATAAGACCGACTGCCGGGGTTCTATAAATGTTGCACAGGGAAATCTGTCCTCTGGCCAGATGTAGGCTGTGAGCATGCACTTTGGTTCAGTGAACTCCACTCTGCAAGGAAGGAATTCATCATCATACTAACTAAGGCGGGGGTGCTGGGATACTGTGTTAAGTGCACCAAATGTCTCCACTAAATGTCACGGTGAGCCATGAATTTGGCAAGCTCATACTCAGCTCCAGTTAGCATTTTCCTCTAATTCCCGAGCAGACAGTTTGGCCTGGTTGGCAGCTCGCTCGTAAGAGACCCAGAAATATACAATCAGTTCAGCTAAGCAAGCCCCAGAAAAGAGATTCACAGTGGAAATAATGTCCAGGTTTAGTCTCAAGTAGATTGACAGAAACTTCTCATCTGGAAATGGAAAAAGCATTGTCACTGAGAAGCAACTTGCATGGAAGAAATCCAGTAAGGTTCAAGTTCATTTGTGTTGACCACAGGCTATCATGACAAACAGGCTAAAGCAAAGCTCAGCATAGAGACACATGCTCATGGCAGCTCAGGTACATGGCAAATCAAAGAGCTATATAGCATACAATAAGAGAAAAATACAGTCACGCTTGGTGCCGACCTCAAAAAGTGCCAGAGAATGCCAGGTGTCCTAGTTATTTGGAATAAAAGCTTTCATGTGACACAGAGGAGTTGTTCAGGGGCTGGAGCCATTTAATATTTTTGTAATTCTTTGCCCCTAATGCCAATTTTTTTTTCTTCCACTAAGTGCTAAGGGCTAGGAAATAGAAATTAGAAATAGAATAATAACAATCAATAATACTGTTCTTACCCCGATTAAGCTTACAGTCGAGCAGAGTTACAGATATTAAATTGTCATACAGAAATATGTGAAATTGTAGTTGCACTAATTTTTAAATGGAAGAAATGTATGTGGCTCTAAGAGCATATAATAACCAGTGTGAAGCCAAAGATTCCCTGTAAGAAGTTGAGAACTAAGCTGAAATTGAAGAACAAGTAGATGCTAACTTGTGGTATTAAACAGAAAGGACAAGTAACTGCCAAGGGAAGGAGAGACAGGTGAGTAGCCAGAGGGACCTCTGGGATCCAGGAAGATAGAAAGAAAGAGAGAGAAAGAAAGAGTGTGTGCAGCGTGTGTATTGTATTTTAAAGAGACCAAAATCCAGCAGAATGATGAAGTTGGAGTTCATATGGTCATATGATGAATGTATCCTTCATGAGCTCTCTAATTCTTCATATATTAAGTTGAAAAGTTTTTTCCTCATTCATAAGGAAATTATGAAAATATTCTTTGTCTATTTTTGTGAGGCCAGTCTTGTCACCATCTTCATGTGTTGCACACCCAGACCTATTCCTACTTTTGTGGCCTTTTCCAACATTTTTCTTTCCCACACTGTTTTCATTCCCCCTTTCCATATTGCTTGGCACACATAGCTGACAACGGACTTCTTATTCATGTGGTGGAGCCCATGGTTGAGTCTACACTTCTGAGTCTATCTGAATTAAAGATAGTTCAGGGCTTTTGTATTAAAAATGGCGTAGTGTTCACAGACAGATTACTAAACACTGAACAAATGTTCCATTAGAAGATAAATTATTTCTTGGAAAAGGAACTTCTTGCAATTAACATCAATAAGTTGGTTATATATTTTTTGTATTTTGCTTTTTGAGAAATAACCCAAAAAATAGTCATTGCTTAATATTTTTATGGCCAAAATATATCATATATTCTATAACATACAGATTTTTAATAAGCCTCCTTAACTTGAAGGGAGTCTTACCAATCGATCTTCTAAAAATGTTTCTATTTTATTTTTTTCATAGATATTTAGCTTTATAAAGTGTTTTCTGAATGGATACCAACACACTAGATATTGAGTGAGATAAGTAAGATCAGTCAAAAAATCGTAAGGTGGAACCTGATTCATCTAAGGCGTATAGTCTAAGCAAAGAAAAAAATAAAGACTCATTTATTCATAAATATTATTGAGCACTTATTACGTGCCAGTGATGCACTAGAAGAAATTCCTGCATTTGCAGAGATTTGAGTCTCCAGGCAAAACTACACACTCAAAAAAAAAAAAGGAAAACAAAAATGTCAGCCATAATTTTCAGTTAACTTGAACACTTTTTATTAGCATAGAAACAAATTAGTATTCTAACTTTGCCACTATATAGGCCAATTACAAATTTAATCTATTTAAAATCTAATTCCCCACAATGTACTGATACCAAGCATTTAGATATAGTTTTATAACAAGAATATGATTTGCAGAATATCCAATACAAATAACAAGTGTATACCAGTGTTTAGGAAATGCAGGTGCTCTACGACCAGGAATCTTGCTGCTTATTATATGTCTCTTCTTTACAACAACTGTATATGAGGGACATGGACTGACAGATGAACAAGATTTTCATGAATTAAATTGTGTTCCCCACACATACACGTACCATATTAATGTCTTGAAGCCTTAACTCTTAAATGCTCCTGTATTTGGAGACAGGGCCTTTAATGTTATATGAAGTCATAAGGTTGAGGCCCTTTTCTGATAGGAGTGATATCCCTAAATAAAGAGGAAAAGATACTAGGGCTCTCTGTCTGTCTGCATATACACAGAGTAAATCTTTGTCATGACACAGTCAGAAGGTGGCTGTCCACAAACCAGGAAGAGAGCCCTCATCAGGAACTGAATTTGCCAGCTCCTTGATCTTAGACTTCCATCCCTCAGAAGTATGAAAAAACAAATTTCTGTTGTTTAAGCCATCCAATCTGTGGTATTTCATTATGGCATCTTGAAGAAACTAAAAGAAAAATAAACTGATATTTATTATCTGCTATGTTCCATTATCTGTGAATCATAAAAACAGCCAATATTTATCGAACTCTTATGAGGGAAAACATTCCTAGGGTATAATCTTCTTTTGCATAGTCCAAGATGATTTACTGCTATGTCTACCTTCCAACTATAAGAATATGAAAGAAGGATAGGAACATCCCATCCCTTGGAGTCACTACCTAGAAATTGCAAGTTATATTTGATTGCATCCTACTGGGCAGAACTTAATCACATGGGGGCTCTTAACTGCAAGAGAAGTTGAGAAAAGTTGTTCAAATCAGAAGTTCTATCACTGTCAAAGAAGGAAATAATTCGTATTGAAGGACACTTGTCAATCTTTTCTACACCCACATCCTCAAATGGACTTAGACATTCCTGAATCAAATATTTAATGTTTATAACCCTGCTGCTATGCTGCACCCTGGCTCCTCTGACTAAACCATTGGATAATGTTACCAGCTTTTTGGGGGCTCCTTCTGCAATGAAGCCAGTCTATCCAATTGGGGATTAACCCCAGTTGCTTATTGTCCTCATAATGGAAAGAACACAAATTTTTCTCATAACTGGAGAAGTAAAATGATTTGTTTAAAGCTTCAAAGATAGTAAATAGAATAACTGGGATTTGAATTGAGGTTTTGGTATTTCAAGTATAATTTTGTTCCCACTTAACTAGCAGATAACTTAAAAGTTCTCTCTAAATCACTCTAAGATTCATGAATTGACTTATTTCTCCATACTAGAAGACATTTGTGAGGCAGTTTGGATGGTGAAGATCAGTTGGAAAAAATGGAAATAATTTTTGTATTTGGTCTATTTATTGCTTCTTAATTGAATTTCAGTCTCTGACTAATATTCCATGATGTGAATGTATCACAGCTTACAATATCTCCTATCACTGTATATTTAGACTGTTTTCATTCTATTTCAGTGGTATTATAAACCACACTGCATTAAACCTAATTGTGCATAAATATTTATATGGGATGAATACTGCAACTGTTATACACATTTTAAAGTCTGTTGATTGTCTTTGGCAATATTGTTAAACTGCTGTCCAAAAAAACTTACTAACATTTACTTCCATCAAAAATATATGAGACTAAAAGTTGAGATCTTAGATTGAGTCTCTAAAAGCAACCCTGTAATAAAGATCTTGATGCAAGTGATATATTCAAGAAATACTTCCTGGGGAGATGAGTAAGGAAGTAAGGGACATAGCAGGGAAAGGAAGGAAGCCATGCAAAAATGTACTCTCAGGCAAGATGTTCCACAGAGGCAAGGGAGCTGAATATCCATATACTGATAGTCATTTGTCAGGTCCACTCTGGGGAAGAGATAAACCCCAAGCAAGCATGTGTAGCTCTCAGGTAAGGCAGTTCCAGTAACCTGAAGGCAGTTCTCCAAAGAAAAGCTTCAAGTTCCAGTCATTAAAATCACAGGGGGCTGGGTGTGGTGACTCACACCGGTAATCCCAGCACTCTGGGAGGCCAAGGCGAGCAGACCACCTGTTGGGAGTTTGAGACCAGCCTGACCAACATGGAAAAACCCCATCTCTACTAAAAATGCAAACGTAGCCGGGCGTGGTGGCGCATGCCTATAATACCAGCTATTCGGGAGGCTGAGGCAGGAGAATCGCTTGAACCTGGGAGGCGGAGGTTGCAGTGAGCTGAGATCGCACCATTGCACTCCAGCCTGGGCAACAAGAGTGAAACTCCATCTCAAAATAAAGAAGAAACAAATACCACACAGGGAAATTAGTAGTGGGGGCAGTGGAGGTTGTGAATGGAAGATATCATGAGAAACCTCAGAAGATCTGGGCAAAGCACAAACATTTTCTGCTACAATCCACCCCTTACCTGCTCAAATTCTATTACATTTCAATTTGTCAGAGCAGTGGTTGCTCAAAATTTCAGGGTGAAAATTCTAAGTGGAAAGCGAATGGAACAAGCGACAATCTCTACTGCTACAAATTGGTTCTGAAGCGAGAAGGTTTCATCAACCCCTCTTTTACCAATTCTTCTCTACTCCTATTGAATTTAACAATAATGCTACGCCCTACTCACCAGCACATTCTTCATTGCTCCAGTGAAGGAAGTTCCCTCTGGGCTTTCATGAAGAACTTAGTCATGCATACACCTCTAAATCCTTTTACCCCTTTCTCAATAGTCTTCCAGGCCATTATTTGTTTCAGGCCTCAATGAGCTATTCTGGTGGCAGAGGAATAGTTCAGGTGCTGTTGTGAGGATGTTAAATACTGAGTCACAGAAGAGGGCCCTATATCAATCAGCTCTCCCTTATTCACCATCTTGATCTAGCATCCTCTAAATCTACTTCTAGTCATGCTCTCCCAGTATCTGAGAGTACATATTACTCAAGTACTACAGATTTTTTTTTGCAAATAAGGCCAAACTCTCCCCAGGTCAGTCATGCTGAAGCCTCACCCTGGGAAGGTGGGGGCAGATTCAGAGGAGAGGAAGTATTGCATTTCAATGCATCTGCCTTAGTTGAGGCATCTGAGTAACCTCCAACCATGAGGGTGACTGCTATACTCTAGTAAAGGAGAGAATTGCAATTTTGCAGGCTCCGATGGTCCAATAGAACCTAGGGATCCAATTTTCCGCAGTGTATCTATTCAGATACACCTGTCTTGAGTCTCAGGGTCCCCTTTCTTTCTTGTTAGGGCCACCGTTTTGGTGTAGGGCATTTGGCTTGGTTGTTAAGTTCAGTCTTCTCTGAAGTTTGATTACTCTGACAATTGAGCCCTATGCCTGGTCTTAAGTATGTCCTTCCTCTGGCTGAAAGATGTGTTTAAAGTCTTGCTGGCTTTCATTTTATGCCTTAAATTGGCAACTGACTGACCTAAACCTGTATTTTTTTTCTCTTTGATGCACCAATGACACTCAGTAGCACCCAACCAATTTCACTGTTCTTATAATTATTAATTTTCCATTTCTCTCAAATGCAAGCAATGTTGTATGAGTCAAAGAATCCTTCCCATCTTTAGTCCAGCCCAACCTAACAGAGACGGAAGTCTTACTAAATATGCTACTGCTAGGATAGTCACTCCACAGCTTTGTACTAATAAAGGAGCACTGCGTTTTCAGGTGGCCATCAAATATCCAATTCCAGAATCTGGTCTACATTTTCTGCTTCCTTGGATCACTTCTGGTATCAGCTATCTTAGGGCCATTCTGCAGAAGCACTCACTGAAGTGGGGAGTCATATGCAAACAATTTCAGAAAATTATTGGGAGAAGACTAGTAAAAGGAATGGGAAATGCAGGAGAGGGACAGAGAGGATGTCCAGCATGGGTGTAATCTCAGGCAAAAGTCATTCTAAAGGTAGACTTCAGCCTGATCTCAGAGGGGAACTCTGGAGTGTAAGTGACACCTGAGAGCTGTCCCAGGCTGAAGCAAAGGAGCTGGACTTTCCCACCTTTATATCTGTCTTTGGAAAACAGTCACCCAGTTGGATTGTAAATGCCTAGATATTTCCAAACCTCTGCATAGCGTGGGCACAATGGTTCCAATGGCCCAACGGGCATCCTCCAGAGAAAAGCTGGAGGTGCTGGTCCACAGAAGGGCAGGCATGGAGAAGTGGGTGTGGAGGGGTCAGAGTGCACAGGGAGGGAAAGAAGGGATCCTAGGCATCCAGGCAGACCACTGATATTGTCTGCTACAGTTCTATTTTTCTCTTTGTTCATGTGCTTCCTTTTTTTGCTTTATAGGAATTCTAATTTTATCTTTTTATTTTTAAGATTCAAGTTTAACTTACCTTTGGAATGGGTATAGTTTGCATGCAGAATAAAATAAAAACATGTCAAAAATCATGTAGTATAAAAAATCTTTCTCTTATATATCCTTTCAGAAATATCCTGTGAGACAGATGTTGCATGGTGCAAAAATCACCAAGTCTCTTGCTTCATGTACATGTAATCCCTTTTTACAATTCTATCTTCTGATTTAAAGGAATCAATTCTTTTCTGCATGGAAGCCCAGAACAAAGATGACATCCCATAAGCAAAAGTGAAACAAACCAGAATTGTTAAGCTATTAAGACATGACATGCAGAAGAAAAGACTAACAGTAAGGTCAAATCCCCCATATATTAATTAGCAAATTATCATTGTACTAGAAAGCAATTGTGACTATTATAAATTTAGGGGGAAAATGTCTTAAGCAACAAAAATGTTTCTTTCAAAATAAACCATCTACTGTGAATAAAGAAAAATCATGACAGTCGGCTGGTGAAACACTGGCTTACAGTGAAAGTCCATGGATGGGTTTTAGGGTCATTCATCTGACTAGACCTTTAATGGACAATGAGGATTTTACTTATTTGAGAAAAAAAAAATCAAAGTGTCAAAGTAAAGAGAACAACAGGTAGGAATGAAAAAACGGATAGACAAGGAACAATGGTAGGAATAAAAGATTAAGGTCTGTGTATGGTCTTAGTTTTGCCAGGAACTTGCTGTGTTATCTTGGTCAGTTCACTTAACTATGTGCTTCCTTGGTCATCTGTAATCAACATCTAGAAGTATTATAGGGATGAATGAAATAAGCATCCCCAAAGAATAGCACTTAGATTTAGATAATTGGTATAATTAATAATAATAATGCTAGAGTGAGGGATAGGGCTGGTAGGCAAGTTTTTTTTTAAATTTGATTTACTTTTAGATTGTCACTATTGTTTAGCTATCTGATTGAACATGATATCTACTGAGATATTTACTGGTTCAGTTTGTTCTCTGAGGCCAAGTCCACTCATCTTAGAGACAGAAATGTGCAGTTTCACTATTAAGAATGCTGTTGTGGAAATCCAGGATATCAAGTGAAGACAAAAGACATGATCAGCTCCTAGTTCTTACATTTTTTTGCCTGGCAGAGCTTACCTTCATGACCCTTGGTATGGTTGTAAGTAGGTATGGAGGGAGTGTTGCAAGTCATATTGTGAATTTAAAATTTGCACAAACTAGAAAAACCAAGCCTACAACTGATTTGGATATTTCAATTATCAAATGAATGGAAAATTACCATTTGTGTTCATTTGTTGTGTTTTCTAATAGCACAGAAATATTAATAACTGAAAGTACTAGATCTCAAGTCTATTCATACTTACCTGGTGATTGCTGCAGGTGCCTATGAGATGTCTGCATATTACAGAGTGGGCTACACCAATCCTGAGGATAGCCACTGTACACTACCACGTTCTAAAGCGGGTTGTGCTGTTGCCTGAATTAGCCCTGTATTTATTTTGTATTGCTGCTGTAAGAAATTACCATAAACTTAAAGTGGCTTAAAATAACACAAATTTATTATCTCAAATTTAGTAAGTCAGAAGTCCAGGTACAGTGAGCTGATATTCTGCTTAGAATATCAGCAGGTTGAAATGAAGGTGTTGGCAGGGCTGCATTCCTTTCTGAAGTCTCTAAGCATCTACTTCCAGCCTCCTTCTGACTGTTAGCAGAATTGGTTCATGCGGCTGTAGGACTGAGGTCCTGTTTTCTTGTTGGCTGTCTGGTGAGGACTGCCATTAGTTCTAGAGGCCTCTCTCCCATCCTTGCATGTTAGTTCCCTGCATCCGCAGCCAGAAATAGTGCATTGAATCCTTCTCACATGGAGAAGGATTCAGTCTCTTCTCCCTTCTGCCCTTGTGCTGCATCTCTGTGACTGTCTGTCCTGCCTTCCTCTTTCAAAAGCTTGAATGATTAGATTGGGTCCACCAGATAATCCAGGATAATCTCCCTATTTAAAGCTCTGCAACTTAATCATATCTGCAAAGATCCTTTTGTCATGTAGCATAACATATTCACAGGTTCTGGAGATTAAGGTATTATCCTGCCTACCACAATCCCAAATGCTGAAAGATAGGTAATTATGGGGTAATGTGTCCTCATGTCATTACATTCCTTCTAGAGCTATTTATTGTAACTATTAGCTACTGTCTTGTTTACCTGGGAAGTATTACCGAACTATTGGAAGCAGGTGAGATACTGGGATGGAGATTGGGGGGCATACGTTTTCTTTTCCTGATGTTTTTCTCCATATGGAGAAAGATTCTCTAGTAAAACACTCCTGGCCTCCCTTATACACTCCCTTCATTCTTTCCCACCATTATGTGACTTTGGGAGGAGGAACAAGGACTGCAAGTTCAGCTCTTGTTGAGGGTCACATTTGGGATGTGTCTGCCAGCAAGGACGGGTCGGCTCTTGACCACAGGCTAAGCAGGGGTAAATGCCTTGCCTCTATAGAGGAAGGCCTGCAATTTTTGTTTAGTGCTGCATATAACTGAGTGGATGTATTCAAATGGATGAGGTCACTCTTCCAGGCCAGCTCAACTGTGAACAGGTCAAGCTTCGTATTTTAGATTGTTGAGTAATTACAACATGCAGAGTAATGTTCTTGGTACTGTGGAGTAGTCAAAGATGAATTAGAACTTCTAATTATAAGACAGCAGAGAAAAGATGCCTTTTTTCTTCTCTCTAATATCACTTCAATAGAAACAATATAATACAATAAAAATAGTTAAGTAGAAGAGGGATGAAAAAGAGGAAAGCCATATATGTAACCTGATTTCCTCAACCTTTATAGTAGAGGAGAAAAGGTGAGTGTCAAAAGACATCAGTGTAACAAATTAAGTAGTATATGTTTAAACATATTTAAAGAAACACAGGAAAGCTCGATAAACAATATAATTAGCTAAAATCAAGTGAGGAATAATGGAAGTTGGGAAGATATAAAAATAGAGTAATTTTGCCATTGTTTGATGTAGGGAGATAGTAGATATTGTCTAAAGAAACAATAACATATTTTTAAAAATTTGTTCTAAATGTATAATTTCTAAGATTATATCACTAGGCAGAATGCAAGTTTTCAGAAGAAACCTATATTTAAAAAGCACGAAGAAAATCTGAATCATAGAATAAGAGATTGAAAATAACACAAAAATAAGAATAACATTAAAAGGTAACAGTTCCATAACTGAAAGGTGTATTTTATATCAGTAAATATAAATGGGATATACTTTTCTATTAAAACATAAACTCTCTCAAATTGGATCAAAGTGTAAAATCCAACCATATAATATATCCAGTAAGCATACTTTTAAAGCACATTGACAAGGCCAGGTGCAGTGACTCACACCTGTAACCCTAGCACTTTGAGACGTCAAGGTGGGGGAATCACTTGAGCTCAGGAGTTCAAGACAGCCTGGGCAACATGGTGAAATCCCATCTCTACTAAAAATACAAAAATTTGCCAGTATGGTGGTGCATGCCTGTAGTCCCAGCTACTTGGTGAAGCTAAGGTGGGAGGATCACTGCAGCCCAGGAGGTCAAGGCTGCGGTGAGTTGAGATTGCATCACTGCACTCCAGCCTGGGTGACAAAGTGAGATCCTGTCTCAAAAAAGAAAGAAAAGAAAAGAACATCAAAACACATTGACAAAGAAAGATTGAAAACAAAATGATGTAAAAAAGTTTATTATACAATAAAAAGACAGTTAACTACAAAGGACATAAACTACTTTTTAAACATATGAGAAAGACTTTTCTTCATGAAGTACTTGAAAGTAAAATTACCACAGAAGTGGCTTTTCACCTATCAAATTCATAAAGATCAAAGTTTGATAACACATTGGTTGTCTGGAGGTGTGAGTAAACAGGCACTCTCCTCTATTGCTTGTGGGGCTGTAAATTAACCCATTTATGGAATGCAGTTTGATAATGCCTCCCGAAATTACAAATGCATCTGACTTTGATTTAACAATCCAAGTTTAAGGAATTTATTGTAGAGTAATATTCATATATATATACAGAAATATTCAATGGAGTATTGTCTTTAAGAGCAAATGTTTAAAAGTAACTCAGATGTCCATCAGCCAAACTTTTGGAACTATTAAATATAAAATATATATAAAATATAAAAATATGTTGGTATGAAATTAAGATTAATATATATGTATATTAATATATGTATATTAATGCAATATATAGAATTAAATTTAATTAATTATATTTAATTGTATATATTATATACATTAATATATAAAATACATATAATACATATAATTAATTAATCTTAATTATATATAAATTAAGATTAATATATATAATAAATATATAATA